>JAQJVL010003669.1:17500-56805 GCA_035578905.1 Stictocephala bisonia | reverse complement strand
AAAAATTTTTTATATTGAAAACTTTTGGTAAAAGAACCAAACACCTAAATCTCTCAGTTCTTACAATATTTAACATTTTCTAGACACAATTCTCTAAAATCATTATAATGAGACAATTAACAATTGTTACAGAATGAAACTCAAAGATTATAAGTTTGAAACTCAAAGATCGCAAGATTGAAACTCAAAAATCGCATGATTGAAACTTAAAGATGGCAAGATTGAAATTCAAAGATCACAAGATTGAAACTCAAAAATGGCAAGATTGAAACTCAAAGATTGCAAGATTGAAACTCAAAGATGGCAAGACTGAAACTCAAAGATCGCAATTTTGAAACTCAAAAATGGCAAAATTCAAACTCAAAGATCGCAAGATTGAAACTCAAAGATCGCAAGATTGAAACTCAACAATCGCAGGATTGAAATTCAAAGATCACAAGATTGAAACTCAAAGATAGCAAAATTAAAACTCAAAGATCGCAAGATTGATACACAAAGATCGCAAGATTAAAACTCAAAGATCGCAAGATTGAAACTCAAAGATCGCAAGATTGAAACTCAAAGATCGCAAGATTGAAACTCAAAGATAGCAAGATTGAAACTCAAAGATCGCATGATTAAAACTCAAAGATCGCAAGATTGAAACTCAAAGATAGCAAGATTGAAACTCAAAGATCGAATGATTGAAATTCAAAGATCGCAAGATTGAAACTCAAAGATCGCAAGATTGAAACTCAAAGATCGCAAGATTGAAATTCAAAGATCACAAGAATGAAACTCAAAGATAGCAAGATTGAAACTCAAAGATCGAGGGATTAATACTCAAAGATCGCAAGATTAAAACTCAAAGATCGCAAGATTGAAACTCAAAGATGGCAAGATTGAAACTCAAAGATCACAAGTTTGAAACTCAAAGATCGCAAGATTGAAATTCAAAGATCGCAAGGTTGAAACTCAAAGATAGCAAGATTGAAACTCAAAGATCGCAAGATTGAAACTCAAAGATAGCAAGATTGAAACTCAAAGATCGCAAGATTGAAACTCAAAGATGGCAAGATTGAAACTCAAAGATCACAAGTTTGAAACTCAAAGATCGCAAGATTGAAATTTAAAGATCGCAAGGTTGAAACTCAAAGATAGCAAGATTGAAACTCAAAGATCGCAAGATTGAAACTCAAAGATCGCATGAATGAAACTCAAAGATTATAAGTTTGAAACTCAAAGATCGCAATATTGAAACTCAAAAATCGCATGATTGAAACTCAAAGATGGCAAGATTGAAATTTAAAGATCACAAGATTAAAACTCAAAAATGGCAAGATTGAAACTCAAAGATTGCAAGATTGAAACTCAAAGATAACAAGGCTGAAACTCAAGTTCGCAATTTTGAAACTCAAAGATGGCAAAATCGAAACTCAAACATTGCATGATTGAACTCAAAGATCGCAAGATTAAAACTCAAAGATCGCAAGATTGAAATTCAAAGATCACAGGATTAAACTCAAAGATAGCAAAATTAATACTCAAAGATTGCAAGATTTAAACTCAAAGATCGCAAGATTAAAACTCAAAGATCGCAAGATTTAAACTCAAATATGGCAAGATTGAAACTCAAAGAACGCAATTTTGAAACTCAAAGATGACAAAATTGAAACTCAAAGATCGCAAGATTGAAACTCAAAGATCGCAAGACTGAAACTCAAAGATCGCAAGATTGATACACAAAGATCGCATGATTTAAACTCAAATATCGCAAGATTAAAACTCAAAGATCGCATGATTGAAACTCAAAGATCGCAAGATTGCACCTCAAAGAACACAAGAATTAAACTCAAAGATCGCAAGATTGAGACTCAAAGATCGCAAGCTTAAAACTCAAAGATCGCAAGATTGAAACTCAAAGATCGCAAGATTTTTACTCAAAGATGGCAAGAAAAAAACTCAAAGATAGCAAGATTAAAACTCAAAGATCGCAAGATTAAAATTCAAAGATCGCAAGATTGAAACTCAAAGATCGCAAGATTAAAATTCAAAGATCGCAAGACTGAAACTCAAAGATCGCAAAATTGAAACTCAAAGATGGCAAGATTGAAACTCAAAGATCGCATGATTGAAACTCAAAGATCACAAGAATAAAACTCAACAATCGCTAGATTGAAACTCAAAGATCGCATGATTGAAACTCAAAGATAGCAAGATTGAAACTCAAAGATCGCATGATTGAAACTCAAAGATCGCAAGATAGAAACTCTACAATCGCAAGATTGAAATTCAAAGATCACAAGATTGAAACTCAAAGATAGCAAGATTGAAACTCAAAGATAGCAAGATTGAAACTCAAAGATAGCAAGATTAAAACTCAAAGATCGCAAGATTGAAACTCATAAATAGCAAGATTGAAACTCAAAGATCGCATGATTGAAACTCAAAGATAGCAAGATTGAAACTCAAAGATCGCAAGATTAAAACTTAAAGATCGCAAGATTGAAATTCAAAGATCACAAGAATGAAACTCAAAGATAGCAAGATTGAAACTCAAAGATCGCAAGAATTAAACTCAAAGATCGCAAGATTAAAACTCAAAGATCGCAAGATTGAAACTCAAAGATGGCAAGATTGAAACTCAAAGATCACAAGTTTGAAACTCAAAGATCGCAAGATTGAAATTTAAAGATCGCAAGGTTGAAACTCAAAGATAGCAAGATTGAAACTCAAAGATAGCAAGATTGAAACTCAAAGATCGCAAGATTGACACTCAAAGATCGCAATTTTTAAACTCAAAGATGGCAAAATTGAAACTCAAAGATCGCAAGATTGAAACTCAAAGATCGCAAGACTGAAATTAAAAGATCGCAAGATTAATACACATAGATCGATGATTGAAACTAAAATATCTCAAGATTGAAACTCAAAGATCGCAAGATTGAAATTCAAAGATCGCAAGATTGAAACTCAAAGATCGCAAAATTGAAACTCAAAGATGGCAAGATTGAAACTTGAAAATTAAAAGACTGTAACTCAAAGATCGCAAGATTGATACACAAAGTTCGCATGATTGAAATTAAAATATCTCAAGATTAAAACGCAAAGATCGCAAGATTGAAACTCAAAGATCGCAAGATTAAAACTCAAAGATCGCAAGGTTGAAACTCAATGATAGCAAGATTGAAACTCAAAGATCGCAAGATTGAAACTCAACAATCGCAAGATTGAAATTCAAAGATCACAAGATTGAAACTCAAAGATAGCAAGATTGAAACTCAAAGATCGCAAAATTGATACTCAAAGATCGCAAAATTAAAACTCAAAGATCGCAAGATTGAAACTCAAAGATGGCAAGATTGAAACTCAAAGATCGCAAGGTTGAAACTCAATGATAGCAAGATTGAAACTCAAAGATCGCAAGATTGAAACTCAAAGCTCGCATGAATGAAACTCAAAGATTACAAGTTTGAAACTCAAAGATCGCAAGATTGAAACTCAAAGATCGCATGATTGAAACTCAAAGATAGCAAGATTGAAACTCAAAGATCGCATGATTGAAACTCAAAGATCGCAAGATTGAAACTCAACAATCGCAAGATTGAAATTAAAAAATCACAAGATTAAAACTCAAAGATAGCAAGATTGAAACTCAACGATCGCAAGATTGATACTCAAAGATCGCAGGATTAAAACTCAAAGATCGTAAGATTGAAACTCAAAGATCGCAAGATTGAAACTCAAAGATAGCAAGATTGAAACTAAAAGATCGCAAGATTGAAACTCAAAGATAGCAAGATGGAAAATCAAAGATCGCATGATTGAAACTCAAAGATAGCAAGATTGAAACTCAAAGATCGCAAGATTGAAACTCAAAGATCGCAAGATTGAAATTCAAAGATCACAAGAATGAAACTCAAAGATAGCAAGATTGAAACTCAAAGATCGCAAGATTGATACTCAAAGATCGCAAGATTAAAACTCAAAGATCGCAAGATTGAAACTCAAAGATGGCAAGATTGAAACTCAAAGATCACAAGTTTGAAACTCAAAGATCGCAAGATTGAAATTTAAAGATTGCAAGATTGAAACTCAAAGATTGCAAGACTGAAACTCAAAGATCGCAATTTTGAAACTCAAAGATGGCAAAATTGAAACTCAAAGATAGCAAAATTGAAACTCAAAGATTGCATGATTGAAACTCAAATATCGCAAGATTAAAACTCAAAGATCGCAAGATTGAAATTCAAAGATTACAGGATTAAACTCAAAGATAGCAAGATTGAAACTCAAAGATCGCAAGATTAAAACTCAAAGATTGCAAGATTGAAACTCAAAGATCGCAAGATTGAAACTCAAAGATCGCAAGTTTGAAACTCAAAGATCGCAAGATTGAAACTCAAAGATCGCAAGAATTAAACTCAAAGATCGCAAGATTCAAACTCAAAGATTACAAGATTTAAACTCAAAAATCGCAAGATTGAAACTCAAAGATGGCAAGATTGAAACTAAAAAATCGCAAGCCTGAAACTCAAAGATCGCAAGATTGATACACAAAGATCGCATAATTGAAACTCAAATATCTCAAGATTGAAACTCAAAGATCGCAAGATTGAAACTCAAAGATCGCAAGATTGAAACTCAAAGATCGCAATTTTGAAACTCAAAGATGGCAAAATTGAAACTCAAAGATCGCAAGATTTAAACTCAAAGATCGCAAAATTGAAACTCAAAGATCGCAAGATTAAAACTCAAAGATCGCAAGATTGAAACTCAAAGATGGCAAGATTGAAACTCAAAGATCGCAAGATTGAAACTAAAGATCGCAAGACTGAAACTCAAAGATCGCAAGATTGATACAAAAAGATCGCATGATTGAAACTCAAATACCTCAAGATTGAAACTCAAAGATGGCAAGATTGAAACTCAAAGATCGCAAAATTGAAAAACAAAGATCGAGTAGTGGCAGACCAGGCACTCTGGCACAGTGAATAAATTACACGCTCTGTTGAGCATGACCCGGAAGTGACGTCATAATCAGCCGACCATGAAGTGACGTCATAATCAGCCAACCATGAAGTGACGTCATACCTATGACGTCATTGTTTTCAAGGTCATTTGAAAGTTTAAAAAAAATCTAATTAATTTTTATTATTAATAATAAAAATTAATTAGATTTTTTTATTTTCTTTATTTTTTTTATTTTATTTTTTATTGAAAATGTTATTTACAATTTAATTTTAAACTATTATTTACATACTAAAATTATGTACAATAATTATTTACAAACAAAAATGCTTAACATGTATTTCTAAATTCTGTGCCAGAGTGCCTGGTCTGCCACTACTACAATAAATATTAAAAATATTTGCAATTTTTTTTATTAATTAAATATAAATATTTGTAACAAACACATTTAAAATTAATTTTTAAATATATTAAAAGTTTATTTAAAATGTTTTGTTAAATACAAATAATTTAGTTTTTTACAAATTAAAAATAAAAAAGAAGTTCTTAAAAGTAAATTTTTTTTACTAAGATGGATGGTTCATTCTTCTTAATGCCAATGCTTCTTGAATTCTCCGTTCATTAGATAATAAAGTTTCTTGCTGCCTTCTTCGATTTTGTTCAATTTGATTAATACGAAAGAGAATTAAATTTGAATTTGTTGTTACAATGCTTTCTTGAATCGGTTGATTTCTGTCTATTTGTTCTTCTGGAAAAGTGTGAGGCGCTGTAGTTGAAGTAATATTAAAGTGTTGATGCCGCCTTCTTCGATTTTGTTCAATTTGATTAATACGAAAGAGAATTAAATTTGAATTTGTTGTTACAATGCTTTCTTGAATCGGTTGATTTCTGTCTATTTGTTCTTCTGGAAAAGTGTGAGGCGCTGTAGTTGAAGTAATATTAAAGTGTTGATCACTATCCATAATAATTTTGTTAACTGTTTCGGAAGAGGCTTTGCAGTGGAATAAGTTTGTCCCGACCCGTACAAACAGTTTTATAACACGCAATAAATTTTTAATAAAGTTTGTGAAATGAGCAAGCACCTGCTTCTGATGGTTTGATAAGAAAACAAGACTATCTTTTGAGCAGCGTCGAGTCTTCCGGTTGTTCCTCGTTTAATTTTAATGACTATCCGGTTGCAATCACCTGTCAGTAGTCCAAATTAATTTTAAACCTAAATTGTAAATGTAGGTTTCGTTTGTTTTTAATATTACATTTTAATTTTGTTAGATAGTGTTTTTTCATCTTTGTTTAAATTGTATTTGTTTAACTAATTGTTTAAAATTGTAGATGACATTGTATTTTTCTAAAGTGGAGTAATGTTTAGTTAATTATGTATATTTTCAAAAACCGATAAACGGTAAATGAATTGTTAGCTCATGCTAGATAGCAAGCTAGCGATAGAATGAGGGCAACATATGTGTTACATCTAGTTAAATAAAACCTGACTCTAATAAATTTAAAAAATTAAATTTAGCAAGGAACCATCTGTTAAAACCGTTGTTTCTTTATAAATTTTAATAACCCCCTCCAACCGATTTGACAATCACTTATCTGTTTTTCTAAAATGTATTATTGATTAAAAAATTCTAATCATTGCTATATTGTTTGACTCTACTAGGATTATTACACTCTCAATTAATAGTTTTTGAAGCATATTACTATTTTGAATTCTATTGTTGTTACTTTCAGTGTATTATTTTAAGTCAATGTTTAAATTAAACTAAAGGAATTAATACACTCCAACATAATACAACATCCAGTTTAAAAACAAATACTTTAAAATATTATTATTATTAAAAACAAACGTGTTTTATAGATAGTATTATTGAAAAATAAAAAGTATTTTAAAACTGTACAACATTTGGTTCACAAACAGCTGTTTTTAGTAGTCCGTTACCTTGATGGCGAACAGATGTTTGAAATAGCCCGCTTTCAGTTTGAATTTTAATAAATGACGATCAGTGTGCAAATAACTGTAATTATACATTCACCCTCTTGTTGAATTTAAAATTTGTTTTCTACTAACTGTCTTTTGTAAATTAATTTTAAACTCAACTTCTTTTAGCAAAGAACATCTGTCTCTTCCTTTCCTAAATTTTTGTTTTACAAAATTATTTTGACGAATGAAGTGATAAATAGAGCCCACATGTCTTTACGGTTATCCATTCCATTCCCTTCCCTTGTAGAGGTCACTATACCGTATTGCATCTTGTTCTTTGTGCATGCATTAAACACTAACCTTTGGTGTAGTAGTATTTATTTCTTCTTAGATCTTTTCTAAAATAACATTCTTTTATTCAAGCAGAGTTTTATTATTAAATATGTTTTTTCAGGATATTTTACAAAAGTGTATATCTAAGTATAGAAAATTTATTTAACAAAAGTTGTTTCATTGTATAAGATATTGATGGAATTTGCGGAAATTTAACTCACATGAATTGAGAATTTTTCCCATCCACAAAAACTTCTTGAAACACTTGAGTTAAATAAATTAGTTTATTTTGATACATACCTTTTATTATATATTAATAAAAATGTATTTTTCAGGAGCACAGTTTTATTATTAATTTTGTTCATTTCAGCTTATTGTGCAAAAGTGCATATCAAAATATAGAAATTTAACAAAAGTTGTTTCATTGTATAAGATATTGATGGAATTTGCGGAAATTTAACTCACATGAATTGAGAATTTTTCCCATCCACAAAAACTTCTTGAAACACTTGAGTTAAATAAATTAGTTTATTTTGATATATACCTTTTATTATATATTAATAAAAATGTATTTTTCAGGAGCACAGTTTTATTATTAATTTTGTTCATTTCAGCTTATTGTGCAAAAGTGCATATCAAAATATAGAAATTTAACAAAAGTTGTTTCATTGTATAAGATATTGATGGAATTTGCGGAAATTTAACTCACATGAATTGAGAATTTTTCCCATCCACAAAAACTTCTTGAAACACTTGAGTTAAATAAATTAGTTTATTTTGATATATACCTTTTATTATATATTAATAAAAATGTATTTTTCAGGAGCACAGTTTTATTATTAATTTTGTTCATTTCAGCTTATTGTGCAAAAGTGCATATCAAAATATAGAAATTTAACAAAAGTTGTTTCATTGTATAAGATATTGATGGAATTTGCGGAAATTTAACTCACATGAATTGAGAATTTTTCCCATCCACAAAAACTTCTTGAAACACTTGAGTTAAATAAATTAGTTTATTTTGATATATACCTTTTATTATATATCAATAAAAATGTATTTTTCAGGAGCACAGTTTTATTATTAATTTTGTTCACTTCAGCTTATTGTGCAAAAGTGCATATCAAAATATAGAAATTTAACAAAAGTTGTTTCATTGAATAAGATATTGATGGAATTTGTGGAAATATAACTCACATGAATTGAGAATTTTTCCCATCCACAAAAACTTCTTGAAACACTTGAGTTAAATAAATTTAAATATTTGAATATGTACAGTTTTTTACAAAAAGATTATTTAATAATAATTAGTAATAAATAAACATATTACACAATAATAGTAATAAAAACTTCGATAAAAATAAACACATCACCCGACAAAAACACATAAAATACAGATGTCTGTGTTTTCACTGCTAATTTAAGAATTCGCAGAACGTTTCCTTACGCGTTCTCAATTTTTTGTTAGCAGAACATTTATACATTTTTCTTGTTATAACATATACGACACTGTACATAACATTATTATACCTCAATGTATAATTATATTTAGCTATGTGATACAGGTTTATTGCCTTTATCATATACTTTATATTTTAATTTACAAGTAAAGATTGTACATTGTTGCTTAGCTAAAGCAACAATGTATTTCTTTGCTAAGCAGGTGATAATATAAAAATTATACACTACATACAAGACATTTTTTTGCTGAGTATTAAATAAAAGCGCGTCAGTCAATAACAATTTACAAATGACTTAACGATATTAAAAAAAAATACTTTGAATAATATACGTACTTGTTAGTGATTAACTTGCTATGTTACCTGCTCCCACTTAGGTTATAATAAAGTGGGATATTGAAAAACCAGTCAAATTTCAATATTAACAAGACTACATTCACATTTTCAACTTTTTTGTCACATTTTGTACAATACAACACTTTAAATAAAAAGAAATAGCCGCCTTGTTTTGTTTCGGCAATGTTTTCATATTCATGGCCTGATATGAAAATAATGTCTATCGACAAAACAAGACGGCTAAAAAAATTTTAATTACTACTTGACCTTGAATTTATGTAAATGACTTTGTTCATTTTATAATTGTATCAAAGTAATTGCTTTTTATAAAGCATAAAGGAAAACAGCTGCAAATACTCAACTTTTGTCATGCAAGTTCAAATTTTTCACTACTTAACATTAATTAAATGGTATAAAAGGGAGCATCATTTTGAAATTGCAATCACTTTGTTTTGTACTCTACACAAGACAGTGGTTCTCTTTGCTATAAAACTTTAGTTCTTTGTGTTTCTTATCATCGCTAGTTTTAAAAGTTTTATTTAGAATTTGTATTTATCTGTTAAAATAATTTTAAAATCTTTTTAAATATCAATTCAGCAAATTTCTTTTACTACATTTAAATTTTTACATCTTTTTAAACTTATATAAGTATTACATTATGTCTTTGGACGAAGCTAAACTTTTTTACTCTATGCCTGTCATAAATCTAGTGTCACCGATTAAAACACCGCCAAAGAAAGAAGAAGTTGTTTTAATGTCTTTAAATTGGGCCGACCCCAAAAAGAAGCTACTAGAAATAGAAGCCGAATCGAAAGAAAATAAAGATGATAAGTTAGCTTCACTAGTAAAAGAAATTAATCTAGACTTTGAAGACCAAAAAATACAAACATTAAACGATAAAATATATGAAAATTTCAAAAAAAATCACCCTTCACAAAATTGTACTAAAACTAAATACCTTCCAGATCTTCCAACAAACAGCGCAAAACCAAAAAATCGACCAAAACAAATATGCAAATTTATTTTAGTAAAGGGATCTAATAAAGGAAAGCAGTGTACGTCCATAGTTGCTAAAAATAGTCATTTTTGTCATGCACACACTTCCAAATCTTCTCCAATAAAAATAAAACAACCGGATAATCAAACCAAATGTTACATACAAAAAATTGAAGAACTCGAAAACAAACAGATGAAATTAGAAAAAAAAATTAACTTCTTGCTACAAAAAAATATGCAACTGTGCGTAAAAGCTAAAAAACCAATAAGAATTAATAAATTAAACAAAAAGTGCAGCTACATTTTTAAAGAAATATTACAATCCAACATTGTTCTTTTCGAAGTTGAAGAAACGAAGAAAAAAATCAAAGTTAAAGTTCCTCAAAAAATGATGATTGAAAAAATGGATAAAATAAAATTGAATTTTAACGTGGCTGCTAAAAAATTTGCATGGAATAATTAAACGTAAGAAAGACCGCTTAAAATTTATATTTCGAAATATTAACAGAAAACAAATTTATTTATTGGTAAACAAACAAAGCGGTCGTATACTATTTGTAAATCATATTTATTTGATTATAATAAATATATATGATTTCCAAATTACGTATACCTGATGAGACTAAATGAAGTCGAAACTGCTATTGTAATGCTATAAATGTTGCAGCTACAAAGTACAATTTCTTTAAAGAACAGCTATGCTTATTTACTAACAAAGCCTGCACACTCATTAAATTTTTATATTCTTACTTAATGTAATAACTCACTAACTAGGGTTTTAGATCAAATTAAAAATTAACAACATTTTTATTTGCTAATTATGATGCAAACTTTTTTCTTATATATGGTTTATTGTGTAATATATATGTACCTGTAGTAGAATTCCTTATTGATTAACCACACTTTAAAATACAATGACAAACACTTTCTAACTTTTTTTAGTAAACTGATAATAATCGAAATTTACTCTTAATTATCAAATGATGTTCGCATATTTTAATCTAGAACTTTAAAAAGAATATACATGTTATTTAAACGCCATACTAACATTACGATACGTTTTAATCTAACTCAAAGCTCAAACTAAAATCGCAGCAAGGTGATCTGTCGGGTACAAAAACAGGATTTCATCCTTGCTTCATTAAAGAATGCAACCTATTTTCAAAAGTTGCTTTGAAACCAGTTCTACCGACGGACTATAGACCAACGTAATTGAACATCGTAACGCTTTCTGTCGGATTTCTACGGAAGCTGTACCAGTTCAAGCCATACAAAGAAATATGTGGAACATTGTGTTTTATTCGTAAATATCATGTCCTATTTAGAAATGTAAATGCACTTCTATAACTTTTGTAAAATGAATAACAGTCAGTGGGGGATCTAATTTAAAAAAATGTCGCGTTCGCAGCGTTGAAGCCTATATAAGGTATCAACCAGCTGCAGAGGTCTTTGACCCTAATCTGTTCCAGTACACAGTACTGTTATAATTGACACACTGTACATTATAAAACATTAAAACGACAGGTGGAATAAAAGCACCTGTTTTGAGCAATATATAAGCAAGTTGCTTACACATGCTCTTTAGTCGCTTTTTGACTCAGCCTCCATAAGATCGTCTTTTCATTCTTTTTAATTATATAATTATTATTTTCTATTCATTGAATTTTATTAACTGATATTTTAAACAATTTGATAATTAAACAAAATATGGCATCAACTATCATATTAACCAGAACTTTAAATACCATGGAAGACAGAATAAATTTTAATCGAAATATACTCAGTTTGCCTTTCAAAAATAAGTATGTGTATATCCGTGCTAAAGAGATTTGTCAATTGGAAAATAATGAAGAAATAGCAACTGAACTGACCTTTGACATGTTCTGGTTATCGATGAACTGTCCTTACGTTCCAGAGTGGGCGACAAATCCACGCAAGAGCATACATGTGGAAATTTATGTTAATAAAAGACCTGATGGTATACTTCCTCAAGATAATGTGTCATATTTGTTTAAAGACTAAATTTTGTCACGTAATGAAATCTTTGTATTTCATTTAAAAAACGTTTTAACACATACAGACTGACTTTAAAAAACACACAGTACTATGATGGCTAAAAATTGTAAGTATATGTATGTATGTATACATCCATGTATTGTACATCCATGTATTTTACAGTTTGTAAAGCATGCATAGCTGATGATTACAAAAGTATGAAACTGGGTGTGACCATAAACACGTTAACTTAATTGATTTTTAAAGTTATATTATAAATATAGTGTACTAACTAATTAGACATAAAAACTTACGCTACCCTTTACAAATCAAGTCGGGCTGGTATTGACCGTTAATTTTCTTTCTCACTTACTTGCGCCTAATATTTGTAGTGATTTATTCGCAACGCTCTCTGTCTGTTCTACGAGTAGTAAGTACAATATAACTCCAATTATCCGAACTCCAGCTATTTGAATTGGCGATTTTCCGAATTGCTTTCAAAATGTCATACAAATAAAGCTTAAAATATTCCAGCTTTAAACATTTGTTCTGAAAAAGCCAACAGCGAATAGCAATGTACAATGGCATTTTAATCTTTTAAAAGATAAATCATACATACGTTTATCACAGTAATTAACGCTTAATATGTATCAATAAATACTGTACACTTTTAAATCTATATTTTTATTCCATTTCAACAAACATTACAATAATAAAATAATTGTTGACAATCTAATTATCTGAATTTTTTTATAATCCAAGTGTGGTCTGGTCAGAATTGATTGAGATAATTGAAAGTTTACTGTAGATCTACTTGTTTTTCCTGTGTATACGTTTTACGTTTTTGTAATAGAAATAATGAATTATTCCCTTTTTAAAAGACAATACATTATGACATGACATGTACTAGGAATTTATCTACCCACGGAACCAGTTATTGTGGCTGGATGCAAAATAAATAAATAAATAAAAATAATAATGTACTTTACAAGGCATAATTTTCTATTTACTGTCCTAACTATGAATGAAACATTAAAGGCATTCTAAAGTAGTGAAAATGTCTTCACTGTTTTAAAGTTATAATTTTCTACTTTTATTCGTACAACATCAATGCTTATCAACCTTATTTCAGTTCAGTGGAATATTACAAAGAGGTTAAAATTAATCATTTGAAAAAAATAACGATAGTGATTATCACTCTATTATGTTACTAACTCACACTTACTGAGTGTGTAATGCGATATACTTGTTCATTTTTTAATGAACAAATATAAACTCATTCTGCAATATAACCTCATTGTATAACATGATTTTCTATACACCACTTGTATTGTATTGGCGAGCAGGCGGCTGCCAGTCTGACAACTAAGGTCAATGCCGCTACAGCTGGCAATGACATAACACAAATCAGCTGATTGCGTATTCGGCGTCGTAACACACATCAGCTGATCGACGAGTGGTCTCATTGTTGCTGCAGACTGGCATGTCCGTTGCACTTACCCTTTCTGTCAGATTGGAATATGGTTTACTATTGTTGTTTTAAACTATATATTTATAAATGCGTCAGTTAAATCACTGAATGTTTCGGTGAATGAGGATTTTTGTTAATACTTATTGTCTTAGTGCAACTCGTCATCCGATTCAATGTGGACCTTTTCCGTTAATTCACTACCACTACTTTGGCTAGCTTATGTTGGTTAGTTTATATATATGTTATGTTAGGTTTCGCTTGGTTAATTTAGGTTAACCTAAGTTATGGTTATGGCAGTGAATTAACGGAAAAGATCCTTCAATGTTTGTGAATTTTAAATTACATTTTTGGAAATTTGGTGTACAGTTTGAAGCTCATTCTGAATCTTTTCATGTTGTTATTGTTATTATTAGAAATGAGTTTATTTTAAAGCTATTATGAGTGATCAGTCTACATAAGTGTAGGTTGACTGTGGATGTCCTGTGTAGTCTGGTTACTAGGTGAGTTCGACTGTTCATCAGAAATAGCCAGGGCAACTAAGGGACCTGCAGTCTTCAGTGGAATCTGAACCACGTAGCATTGACCTGATTTTTAGCTTATTGACAAACCTTATACTCAAAATCCATACACAACGTCAGGACTTTGATTACTACCTGACTTGGATAACCCAGACTCCTCTAATAGTATTCACGCCAATAGCAACCATTGAGCGGACGCCATGTCGGTATCAAGAGGACCGAGTCTATCACTTACAATTTCCTCAACACTGTCCCCTAGTAGCTGGGTTACAACACAACGCTACCCATATTAATACATGTAAATCAAACAATTCTAGTAATAATTTTTAGGGTTGGAACTCAGAGATTACCTAAAGAAGTTAGTATCGAAATTAATCCTCTACTTATAACACATTTTAGAGATTTTTGTTAAAATCTGGATCCGGACATCCAAGACTGCTAGCCGGCCGTCCTTATGGCGAAAATGTACACAAATTCGCGTTCCGTTGTCAATGGTTGTTCTATTATTATATTTTACATCATATACGCGAATCAGAATTGTTTAGTTAAGACTGATATGAAAAATAAATTAATAGTTACGTTGAAATGTCCTTATCCGTAACATTCAGTTCTTGTTTGAATATGTTTCTAGTTTTTTTAATAATTGATCTATAATTATTTTTTAAATAATTCACACATTCAAAATAAAATTAAGAAAATGCTTAGCTGATGCTGCTCAGTGAATCGTTAAATTATAAACATTATGACATAAAAAATAAAGTACGAAAATAAAATAAAGAAAGAAGCGCACACAAATTTCAATAAAAAAACCTTAAAGATGTAACCATTGCACGAAATTGGATCTGCAATATATTTATATATTTATATTGTTATTTATATAATATAAAACAGTAAATAAATATGAGATAGGGCTAACGATTTTTATCTCGTCCTTTTCGGCACCGATGAGAATTTCCGGCCATAAAGTAGAAAACAATTGGCTGGATAGTTTTCACAGGGTGCTTTCTGATGGAACACTTACCACACTCTGACAACTACTCATTGTGTTCGCTTTATCTACAAAACAACTTCTACAACTAACGCAACACCATAATTTTGTATCTCGTTTAAAACTTTCCTTCCGTTTGTCCAAGGACAAAATGTTTTTAAAACACCGTCAACTAGAAATATCTGCACCATGTGTATATGTAAATCACACACCCATCTTCCAGTGTATTAATTTTTTACACACAGATATATTTCTAATACGACGCTAAATTTCCTGTCTTTTATTATTATCAGTTGTTTTGAGGTGGAGTGTGTAAGTAGACCTAGTGGTGTAGTTTCTGTGAAGATATAACACACTTTCAACCAGTATTGTTGACGGACCTACTAGACTACATAGTCACTTGCGCAGTAGATTGTGACGTCACATGGGTGAAATCAGCTGGTTTCGTTATTCTTTTATATACTGGTAACTAAATTTATCATTAAAGCTTTCAGCTACATAGTAAGCAAGCTATTTGCCACCAATCAGCTGGAAATGTAACTACGAGAATTAAACAAATATTTTTGTGCTAATTAGTTGTTCCACCCAGCCTGTGTGACGTCATGGGAGGTTCCCGTAATACATACCGTGTTCTTTTGTAGATATCGCGGTTGAAACTGACTATATACCAATCGCACGCAAATCCTCAAGCATAAACGAAATAATTAGTGCTACAGATGTACAGAGACGTACACAAGATGTAATCTATGTAAAACGATACTTGTACGTTCGCTGTGGCCATAAGAAAGTGACCTCTGTTTCTTTTTATCTGTGGCAATACTTAAAATGGATCGTCCGGTACTACTAGTATTAAACATCACTATGCTTGAAGTCCATCTTTGTTAGCACGAACTATAGGTTTACGAAAGGGTGTTGGGTGGAGGGGGGCCGCTTAAATAATAATACCACTCGTGATTGTTTCTGTCATTCCTTACCTCCACCGCATCCTAACCTTACAAACTGTGTAAAGGGTAGTGGTCACGCAAACCGTACCTGTTGTCTCTCTGTCCATGCAAAGCGTTTGACAACACACACTCACCCGTCTAAATCATGTAGTCCTGAGTCTTAATTATGACTGAACAATCACTATCCTAAAAAAACAGAGCGGGGAATAGATCAGTCTGTAGTTCAAAGTGAGAATTACTTACTGCTCTATTCCCCGCTTCGGTGAGGACTTAGAAAACTCTCACAACACGACCTTACTTCTACTCTAATTGCCCTTTCTGAGGAAAAGTTGAACGCAGTTAGTAACCAGACTACACTCACCCTACACTCATATCATCATTCATATTCGCCTTAAAGTACGTACAACGTTGTGTCGAGGTCTCATATGTAAGAATGTCAACCCAACTCATTTCATAACCAATTTAACTCGGCGATTTGGGAAATGGCCACCTTAAATATAAATCCCATTGCATGAGTCAAAATTGTAAGCTCTGAATCGATATTGTAAACACTGAGTCAAAATTAGAAATAAAAAGTAAACTTTGAGTCAGTATTAGATTGTACATGTACGTATATATAAACCTATTCGCACTTCCAGTGAGATACATCTTCTTGTTGTCAACTGGAAGCCAGGTTCATTATCCGCGCAGCTGGCACGAAGGCTATAAACAACACATGTGATAGAGGGAAAGTGGTGGAGGCTTCTATAGTTTCCTTCAGCTCTCAGTCTTAAACTATCCTTAGAAATGTAATGAAAGCCACTCAGAAATGTAATGAAAGATTCCTATATAGAATGAATTCTACAGACTTTAAAGCTCAAGACGACTTGACAAAAATAAAACAGAAATCTAATATATAAAGCTCAATTCGATTTACGGTACTGCTAACTTCCATTACTTGTACTGGTAGATTCTACGGCAATTGACCTTGACAAACATAATTTTCCTGTGTTGTGCTACGTGTTGTAGAGGAAACAGTTGGATGTTGAATATTGTCGTAAGTGTTAGTATCCATAGAGAAGAGTTGAGACAATTCTGACAAGTTCGTAAATGCGCAACGCTTTATCTATTGGATGTTTTGCTCCACAAACACGTTGCTGTACGATCATATGCGTAGAAGTAGCGTGAAATAGATGGAGCATTAAAAGATGAATAGCAGTTTTTTTAAACTTTAGTTTATATTTTATCTCCACTATTTCACCCATACTGTTAAGTTCTTCTTTAGTGTGGCTAATTGTTTAGCAATGTGTTATTTTTATGATAATCAGTTATATTACAACTAATACATATGAATTTTTATCGAATGGCTTAATATTTGTTATCAACTATAATGAGATGAACGACTTTGAACTTTTTTTAATTGAGATGATTGATCTGTTTGTTATTTACTTTATTAAATTATCTTTTGAATACTTAAAGTAGTCTTTAAAAGACAGAAAATAATTATAATAACAACATTAATAAACTCTAAAATTATATTTTGAGGGAAAAGTTGTCAAATGGAAAATTATTTATTACAATTATAATTTAACAAATTGTATTCAATATATACTTATTTCGTAGACTAGTTTTTAAAACTGAAGTAGTCCAATTAATAGACAGAAAATAATTATAAAAAACAATACTAAAGTACTTTACAAGTAGATATTTCAAGAGAAATATGCTTTTGTGAAAGATTTATTTTTTAATTTATTTAATTAAAATAATAAACCTGTAGACCCATCTCTAGATATTATTAAAAGCAAAAGGCCTGTAAATTGGTTTAGTCATTACAAAAGTTCAATATTTTCTAGTATACCGTATTTAATTCACCATAATTTAATCCTTAAAAGCTTAACTTATTGCTAAGTAAAACCGTACAGAAAATAATGTATAAGCAACAAAAAAATCACCAAGGAACTTTGTGGAAGATATGAAGTCTAGGCATATATAAAAAGCTAAAACATTTAAAAGGATGATGTAAATTTTCTGCTAGACTGAATATTTCATCACATACCTAACTGTGGTTTAGCAAAACATATTTTCTTATGTCATATTCTTTTGTCATGGAAAAACAACTTAAGTAATAAGTTAACTTTTATCAACGTTTGTTAAGATCATACACATGAAATAAAAATAGACGTATGTTAATCTTCTCTTTTAATTTAGTAAAATCTGGCCGTATGTTCTACAGTAAATATTAAATTTAATGTTCTAACAACCATTTGTTGTTATACAGCTGAAATCTAAATTCAAAATAAACATTCTCATGATTTAAATAGTAAAAAAATTATATACCATATGATAAAAATGTATTTTAAAAAGTACCCGGTACGTGGCTGCACGTACAAGTGACCGGACGGGTGTTGAATTAAAGTCTTGGGCTATACAAGCCTTAATTGGCTTGTTTACCTCAAGCTTAAACTCCGTTTCATCGCTCCTCAACATTGTCGATTATTTCAATTAACTCATTTTATTATTAATTTTTTATATGTATTTTTATACAGCCTATATTTTATCTGAAATTGTATTTCACACTTACGTTTTTTTCAATGATACTTTGGATTATGTAGGCCTGCGATAACAAGTTATTAGTTTTAAGACTTTTAAAAATTAGATAATAGTTACCTATAAATTAAATTAGCCTACATCCATAATAATATAAACGTCTAAGACTGACTGTATAGAAGATTACTAATTTAAACAGCTCTTTAACATCTTTATAATGTCTAATCAAACAGCTTACGAACGATTCGTAATTTAGTTACAAACTAAATATTTAGCTTGTTCAAAAACTTAAAATGATCAA
Source organism: Stictocephala bisonia (assembly GCA_035578905.1). Classification (NCBI taxonomy): domain Eukaryota; kingdom Metazoa; phylum Arthropoda; class Insecta; order Hemiptera; family Membracidae; genus Stictocephala; species Stictocephala bisonia. The sequence continues at coordinate 38,066 of JAQJVL010003669.1, read as the reverse complement.
GCATGAAACAATTAGAAAGCTATTAATTTACAAACCACACAGACAAATGTACTTTAATATTGTATTAAAACTTGTTTTTTTTATTATCGTAATACGTTTTGGTACAAATACAGCACAAATAAACGTCACACAAAACCGTTTGTGTTCACGTAATAGTAAATATTCCTCCTTACATGATGTTTTCACGCTAGTTTGCCTGTTTTTTTGTTTTTTTTATGGTAAGCAAACAACATTGCGACGCCTCTAAACCGATAATAATAATAATAATAATAAAAGAGGTAGGAGATGATACTTTGTCTGGATACAGACCTAATAACATATTTAAAATATTGAAGAAACCGTTTGTGTTCACGTAATAGTAAATATTCCTTCTTACATGATGTTTTCACACTAGTTTGCCTGTATCACTTATCCATTTCACCTGGCCCCCCCGGGACTTGCGGCCGGTCTTGTGACGGTTTTACAGCAGCTGCACACCTGTCCCGGAACTTGTGGCCGGTCATTGTCCCGGTTTTACAGATCCAATGCTTCTGCTAATTGACAAGCCTCATACTAAGTTATCTCCCCACACAACATCCGTACATTTGGTAATAATGTCGGGTACACTGATTACCACCCAACATGGACAGCACAGACTTCTTTAGTGGTGTCTTAAAAAACGGCTTCACGTGTTCTAGACACCATCAAATATAAGGATAAAAAAAGTCTTATCAAATATAAGGATAAGAATGATCATGTTTCTGCAACTAATATGAAAACAATGATCTCAACATTAAGAGTCCGCAGAGCTCTCGGTCATAGTGGTTTTAATCCCATAAGAACAATGTTATTTGCGAAACCATATATTTTCCAAAAGCTGTGTATGAGGTGTTATTTTAAACATTGTCATATTACGCACTGGGTTTGCTTTTTATAATACAAAATAGAATTATAATACAAACACATAGATTTGAAAATAGGTGAAAATTAAAACTTCAAACTAAATATATTTTTCTATCAAACTAACTAGGAATTTGTAAATCAATTCCAACGTGCAATTTCATTCTTGATCATTTGCAATTTCTTTTGAAAAATTCTGTTAAAAAAAAAAAATGTTTAACCAAATCTTCAATACATCATAGAATATTTAAAATTATTCGTGTATGTATATTAGACAAAATTCATTTCTCTCAAATATTCTGCTCTTTTTTTTAACTTTGATCTTAAAAGTGGATTTTATTATTGTTTTTTTTTTTACAAAATTTACAGTACAAACTACAAAAGGTAATACTGTTTAAAATTCTATAGGAATTTAGGTTAACTAAGAATCAGGTGAACCTAAAGGTATGTATTTTGAAGATATCATTTGAAACTCAGCTAGTTATTTGACTAAATTTATTAAGAACAACAATTGAATGAAGTGGAATGTGATTTTTGGTAATAAGTGATTGAAATGTTGGCCGGCAGAACGAGAAGAAAGCCACGATCAGTGCCCATAAGCAGTGGAAGGTGGTTTGACTATAAAGAGATTTCTGTTTTAATCTACATTTATGTTTTTAGGTTGGTCTTTAAACATGGATGGGTCTATATAAGTTGGAGCAAATAGTTCATAGAATGTCCACTCGGCTCGTACGAATCAATGATTAGAGGGTTAAAACGTGCTTTCGTATTTCAACTGTACGGTTTGTGTTTATAACTGTAATGAGGTACAATGAGTGTTATTTAATCTAGTAGACCATAAGTTGATTTTTAGGGTTTTTTTAAATTTAAAATAGTCAATAATGACATTTTAAATGTTGCATACTTCACTGACCAATTACTAAAATAAATCACAACTTTCAAAAACAGAAAATGGTTATAATACACTAGAACAGCTCTTCCCCTTCCCAATGACACTTCAAGTGTAACCATACGATTAACAATAAGGAGCGAATCATTGAACTATAAACCCATGTTTTTGAGCGTTTTTCGTGAAGGGAAACAGCCGCCTTAATGTATAAATATTTTTAAATCGTAACCAAGAAACGATACCTTAACTTTTACAAAGTTCTTGTAGAATGTAAAACACGCAAAACATACGTATTTCCTGGAAAAGAAACAATAACACCGGACAAAGAAGGCCACTTTGACTTTTGTATCCCTTTAAGATTGTTATTGGGATTTGCTGAAGACTACCAAAGAATTGTCATGAACGTAAAACAGGAATTGGTATTATTAAGGACTTCTACAAATTATGACATTATTGTTGAAAAAGCTGGAGTAACTGAAACAGCACTTGACTGGATGTTAACTCTTTCAAAAATTGTATGGAGAGTTCCTCATGTTCGATTGGCTGACCAACATAGGTTAACATTGTTAAAAACAGTTAAATTCGGACAGGGACATTGTTTTACCATTTAGAAGTTGGGAAATGCATGAATACCCCAGCATGCCAGCTACTCAACGTCATTCGTGCAAATAAAGACCTCCAACCAACTTGAAAAACCGAGATATGTTTATTTTTGCTTTGCAAACCAACAAAAGAAACAACATAACTGCAAACGCTGGCACATTCGACTCTTGTAAATTTGTTAATGCAAAATTATTTTTAAATTCTCAATTTTTTCCCTACGATAATCTTAATGTCTCCTTTGGAAAAGAGCGGTACAGCATATTGTACGACATGTATTCAAGATTTCAGAAATCATATTACAACAAAATAAATACAACCACTTTTAAACCCAGAACAATTTAAAACTTTAGCACCGATTGTGGTTATTGATTGTTCTAAAAAAAATGAATCTATAAAAACTTCTGCAGTAGACATTCGACTAGAAATTGAATTTGAAGAAAATATACCTGCAAATACAATAGGTTATTGTTTAATATTGCATGATACGATTGTGACTTACACTCCACTTACCGGAATGGTTTAAAAGAATAACATAAGTAAAAAAAAAATTACCCCCCACTCCTTTTTAGAGGGGTATAAAAACGGGGGGCAGCTAAGATGGGATTCAGTTATTTTTGATTGGTGAGCCAAGCGAACAAGCTAACTATGGATTCATCATGTGATCAAGAATTACTATTACCTAAAGAAGAAAAAGAATTAATAATAAAAACACCGACCTTCACAAAAAAATATCAAAGAAAACTTAAAGAATATAGCTAAAGATTTGCTACTCTCAAAAAATGCAAAAAAGAAGAAATTGAATAACTACCTTGGTGAAGGTAATGATGAGGTTATGCCAAATCCAATTTCAGAGATTTTTTTTGAAAATAGTGTATCCATTAACAGTGAGTATGGACAAAAGTATCATGATTGGTGTTTTTAAATCTTTGGATTTCACACCAGGAATTTTGCTAACTCACAATTCAAAGTCAGTTTTATTTTCTGAACACGGATGGAACTCATTCAACAAAAACATGAATCTTGTACAGTGTTATTTGATTAATAAAGTGTATGTTAAAAAGACCTCCATAAGATTGACTGAATCAAACGTAGAAATCGACAATGTAAAGATACGTTCTGCACAAGGTGTTCGATTCAGAGATTTAACAAAGTATGACAGTAAAGTGGTTTTGAATGATAAAGAATTTTCTGTGATGATTGCTGTAACACCCGCTATAAACCGATATTTGGAACAACTTGTATTTTGCGGACCTGTCGTAAAAGACTATTTAACTGATGCGATTTGCAAACAACCAAATTTACATCTTATCTACGGACCAATTGATACTTCTATTTACAACCGACTTCCTCAAGAGGTTGATTTATTCCGATCCATGCTCAGTTGTAATACCGATGAAGAACCTGAAGATGAGGATGAGAATGGAGTTATTAAGGTAGAATATGAGGAAGAAGAACAAGTTGGAGATGATGGAGCAAGCATTTAGATTTAATATTTATTATTAGTAGTATGTATGTATAGGAGATAGATTACATAAGACTGATTTGTTGATGAGTACTGTCTAGTCACATTGTAGTAGCCATGGAGAGAGAAGACAACTACCAATGTTTAAGTGTTCCTAACAAACAATGTATTATAGAATTTCAATCATTCATTGGAAATTCAAATGAATTTATTGTAAAAGAGCTAGTAATAATGGATTTAGCAACCAATATGTTAAATTACTTTTTATTTAAGCCTCCTTATGATTATAGCAACTTATTTAACAAAGCTAAAAAAAACAAACAAATGGTTGACTTATAATTTTCATAACATCACTTGGGACGAAGGCTTTACCCAATACGAAGAATTAGATAATATTATGAATCATTATTGTAAACAGTTTGATATAATTTATACTACTGGTTTGAAAAAAAGCTTTATTCATTTCTCGATATTCAAGAGGAACTGTAATTAACTACTTAATTAGTAAATATTTCCACTATAACACTGGAGGTGGATTGTGTAACAGTGTTAAAAATGAAAAACACAAATTGAGAAATTGTTGTTTGATTAAAACACAACGTATTTTGGCTGCAATGGGTAAAATTCCAATGTCTTAATTTAAAAAACAAGTGGGGGGGGGAAAGGTATTTATATATAAAGCCAGAACGCACATGTACATACTATGAGTTGTGAGCAGTCACTCCTTGAACACTGTTGAACACAAGAACAAAATGGAATCGAAGAATTACGTACAAGAAATAGCTAACCGATTTAATGAACAATCAAAATCGGACTTATTGTCGTTGAAGAAATGTTGTGATCTAAAGGAAGAAAAACACTACACTGTCTTCAGTTTTCAAAAAAGTTGAGACTTCTATTGGCGATGCAATATTGGTATCTCTCAGCGATACACCCTACAAAGATGGAGAACTTCCAAAATTCCAAGTTTACCTACCAAAGAGGTTTGTCATTCTACTTCAAAATGAAGATTTGGATTCTATCACGCCTGGAACATTTTACTTGGTCTCTCATGGAAAATGCGGAAACAATTCCACAGAACTTACTTTGCACTTAGTAAATAGTTTGTAAATAATAATTGTAAATAAAAATTGTAAATAAATAATGTAAATATGATTTGAAATAAATAAAATAAAAAAGTAAAAAAGGAATATAACCATCGGTTATATTCCTTTTTTTTAAAAATTAAACTGGATGACCTTGACCGATATAAATAACAGGATCATTAAGACAGTCTCCTTCAGTATCGATTGAGTAGCAAGTGTAGACACATTTAATTTAGAAAAGAAAACAAAATTGACATGAGTATAGACAAGTTCGGTAGACATGCCAGTTCTACTGCGGGAAAAAATCTCCATCTCATAAATTGTTTTTTCTAACACCAGGTGGTGATTATGATGCTAACGGGAAAATAATTCACAACTTGGGGAACCCAAAGTCATCATCGGATGCTATAACAAAAGGCTATTTAGAGGAGAACACAATTACAAAAGGTAACAATACTAATTATGATGCAAAACAAAAACTGATCCGCAATGTTAAACAACCATTACTTGCAGACGATGTTGTAACAAAAAGATATTTAGAAAAAGAAACATTAACAAAAAATGAGATTGGCCACTACGATGCGCGTGAAAAATGTATTGTTAATTTACGCAAACCATCATTTCCTGCTGACGCGGCCAATAAGGAATTTGTTGATAGTAAAACAATTGCAACCACCAGCGATGGTGATTATGATTTAAAGTATAAACGTCTTCGGTATTGTGCTGATCCTGATTTACCGAATGATGCTGTAACACTACAATACGTTGAAAAATTAACACCGCACTCTTTAGTTGACCATTGGGATTTTTCCGGAAAAAAACTTAGTAATATAGGAGACGCTGTTTATGATGGGGAAGCAGTAAATATAAGAACGCTCAAGAAAATGGCACCCGGTCTTAAAATGGGTAACACTATAAACGCAGCAAATTTAAAAATATCACAACTTGCTGACGCAACCACTGATACGGATGCAACAAATTTAAGAGTTGTTAGATTTGAAATCGAAAAAACAAATAAATTACGTGACGAACAACTGAGTCGATTTGGAGCTGCTTTATTTATCTACATACACAAGGCTGCAAGAAGTGCTTCTGACTCGAATATTAATAAAGACAATTTCTTGGATTGGGAACAAATAAAAAATAACAAACAATTGACAGAGAAAACAAATTAATGATAATAATAATAATAATAATAAAGTACTTGTACTGTATAAAAGGTCTCGCATGGAAGGGATATTCCTTATAGTAGTATAAGCGTTCACCTAGTAAACATATCAGTTGGCAACAAAACATGGAAGTTTTTGACAATCGTTTTAACTATCTTATATCTAGTCCTTTGTATTTGTTTAACTTTACAAATGTTATTAGAGCAATTTTAAATGCAAAAAACTTTGTTCGACTTTATATTAAAAGCCGTTTTCCACCACCTTCATTGTCAACATTGAACAGTTGCATTTTTATTGAGCAAGCAATTGAATTTCGTGAAATCGAAATTCGTACCACCATGCAACTTGATAAATTTAAAACAGAAGCACAAGAGATGATACACTTTGAATGTAAATTGGAAGTTGACGTCATCGTTTGGAAAAACATAACACTATCGACTGTTAAGAGTCTTAATGAACAGTTTGCACAATAGCAACGGACATGATGAGGTTGATCATCACCCATTGAATCTATAATAACTCAATAAGGATGAATTTAAAGGAAACATTTATTGAATTTCAAACTTTACATATTTTTGAAAAACAAAAAGTAGATGATTTTATTGAAGAACTTTAAATTTAATTCTATTAAAAATTAAAATAAAACTAGAAATGACAGTTAATACTACAGAAAAGGTTTTTCAAGTTAACAATATAATAAACTTGTTACATATGTTTCAAGAATCTAATAATTAATTTGTTTGTATTGGAGGTTATAAATAAAAGTGTGTTTCCTCCAGTATGCACACTACACGACTTGCTCTTGTAGTGTGCACATCTCTCTGTACTGTTACACAATTTCATTGCAATGAGTTTGCGTGAAGTTTTTGTTGAATACGGTTATCTGTGGGTGACTTCTGATTTCGACATAAACTGGCTTATGAATCAAATCTACAAACTGTTCAACAGAGGTAATGACATAAAATCAAATATCATAACATATCGTAGAGACGAAGCTCATCTTAGTGATTCTGATGCAGAAGAAGAAGAAGAAGGTGCTTATTTTTTATCGAAAAATAAAAACAAGAAAGTACACCTGGTACCAATTGACGACAACGAAGAAATGACTTTGCGTGAAAAACTTGTGGAATACGATTACTTTTGGTTAACAAAAGAAGAAGATTTGGAATGGCTTAAGAAAGAAATGTACAGGCTTTTGAGCAACGGGTGGGACATGAAAATGGATGTGTCGGCTTATCGTAAGTGTGAAAAAAAACTTGAAGAACTACAAGTTGAACAACTACAGCAACGGGATCGAGAAGAACAAAACACTTCAGTGGTGGTGGCCGATACAGAAAAATTGTAAATAACATTTTACATAAAGAAAATAAAAAATCAATTAATTTTGATTATTAATAATAATAAATAATTTAGAAATACATGTTAAGCATTTTTGTTTGTAAATAATTATTGTACATAATTTTAGTATGTAAATAATAGTTTAAAATTAAATTGTAAATAACATTTTCAATAAAAAATAAAATAAAAAAATAAAAAAAATCTAATTAATTTTTATTATTAATAATTTTTATTATTAATAATAAAAATTAATTAGATTTTTTTAAACTTTCAAATGACCTTGAAAACAATGACGTCATAGGTATGACGTCACTTCATGGTTGGCTGATTATGACGTCACTTCATGGTCGGCTGATTATGACGTCACTTCCGGGTCATGCTCAACAGAGCGTGTAATTTATTCACTGTGCCAGAGTGCCTGGTCTGCCACTACTAATAGTTATTGTGAATCCTATACAAGGAAATATTTATTATGAGTCCTATACAAGGCAATATTTATTATGAGTCCTATACAAGGCAATAGTTATTGTGAATCCTATACAAGGAAATATTTATTATGAGTCCTATACAAGGCAATATTTATTATGAGTCCTATACAAGGAAATAGTTATTATGAGTCCTATAGAAGGTAATAGTTATTATGAGTCCTATACAAGGTAATAGTTATTATGAGTCCTATACAATGTAATGGTTATTATTATTTTGAAAGGAACTGACACTTAGCAGCAAAATAAAGTATAAAACCCCCAATATCAATCGCTCACTGGTCTGGAGGTGATGGGGAATATTTCAGTATAGAGCATGGTTTTTTTCAGATTCATTTCATCACTAGACGAGTTAGTGTGTTTCCGTGGTTACTTTACTATTTTAAACTATATTTTAAAATAATTTTTTAATCACTCTCATTTTCAGATTTTTATATTTTGTATTGTAATGCTTTTAATAATTAAGTAAGTATGTACGTTTTCCTATGGCATTTAAAATCCTCAACAGATTTATATTTACAGTAGCTCAATGAATTATTCATGTCTCATAAGTGTCAAAGGATACAAAAGTCTATAATAATAAAAAAAATAGCCTAAATTGGTAATTCATATTTCATTTCATTGCTTGAAAAATATAATATTGTCAGTTTAAATTTTGGCGTATACTTGAAGAGAAATTTATGTTTTCAACATAAAAAAAATTAAAATGTTTTATTTTAACATGGATAATTTTTTATTTGCCAAAACTTGTTCGATTTCTTACACCCCGAAACATGTATTTATATTATTGAAATATTAGAATTTGTAGGATGGAAATATACCAAATTATTGCACTATAAGTTACACAATAACCACTGTGCCGTAAAGACCCTTGTTTAAAGAATAAGTAGCATTCTAAGATAGTACTTGTTATTTTATTTTTCCTTTAGCTTCCATACTAATTATTTATTGTTTAAGTCTTTAAAATTATTTCTCATGAGAATAATTTGAACTTCCACTCCACAACAAAATAATATTCTGGCAGTTTAATGCTATAGTTTTAACTAAAGATTTTATTTTAAAACAAGAATGTATTTCGTAAACTTGTTATATTGCTCACAAATATTTTATCCTCTAAATATTTTTTATTTTTTGCCTCACTTCATTACAATTTTATAAATCAGAGCAAATTTAATATTTAATACTTTAACAATAAAACACTTGTTAATAAAGTTGACTATAGAAACAAACAGACAGAACTATGCAAATAATTGAAATGAAATTAAATACGTCTTTATTTAACCGGGCGAAGTTGGGACTAAAAAGTCCCTTCTTCCACTTATCCTGAGAGAATTTAATGTATAAGAATGCCTTCCTGCTATCTAGTGGTTAATAAGGTAACTTGGCTGATGACACTTTCGTACTATGAGCTCAGATATAAATTACTTATCGTGTGTTTAGGAGACACATAGAGCCGCATAGAGTCATACAGACTAGTGGCGTTATTTTAGAAAAAAATTCGAGAACTAATTTCATTGGAACAAGAATCTGACTGGGACCCACCGGGCCCCACCAGATATTCTCACTTGCTACTATGATAAATACTAATGATAATTAATAGCTACTAATTATTAATTATTTATTTTTTTAATTGGCAATTGGACTATATACATACAACTGTCACACATGATGAATTATATAACATACTAGAAAAATAAAATTTGAAAATAACTTTTTTCTTGAAAAATCTTACTAAAAAAATTAATAGTTTAACGTGCTACAATACAATAACACACTACACTTACTGAAATGATGTAATCTGGTTTTATGTCAATCAGATCATACACCGTGAAGTTGTGTACTTGGTGTGGGAGCTGTTGAAGCAACTCCGCTAACTGTAACAAGTAAATGTAATACTAAAACTTTCATGCAAATTTGTAAAGAACATTTTGAACAATTCCTAAGTTTACAGCTTGGTGAAATATTATTAAAATTTTAATGTTGAAACAAAATCTTAAAGTGCCCTTTTAAGATGCTGGATAAAAAGCACTTAAGTTTGACTTTAAAACTTTTAAATGATTCATTTGCATGTTTTTTTTTCTTTTGAAAACTAAGTATGTTCTAATTTTGGTGCTTGTTATGCTGAAATTTACTGTTTGTTCTTATACATTATTTACCTTTTAGTAATAAAACTGCACTCTCTGAATTTCAATGCAACTAAGAATTTCCTGAAAAGCTCCATTATAAAATTGTATAGAAGAAAACAAGTTGCAATTTAACTAATAACATTTTATGTTAAGTGATACTACGTTTCTCTAAGATCATTTGTGTTTAAGCTATTTATCAGTATAATATTTTACTGGTTTTTATAAGTAAAATATTTACAAATTAAATAACATTTAAACGTAATTAATTATAATAATTATAAATATTAATGAAACCAAGAAAAATTCTAATTACCTCGCTATGCCAGTACTTTGATATGTCACTATGAAGGAGCAAAACCACTAGCTCTAAGGTTTTCCTTGCCTAAAAATTACATATATAAATAAATATATATCTATTATAACAATTCAACATTCTACACTACTATATAAAATATCAAGTTTACCTATATTTGTGTGTTGAGAGGTTACTAACTCGTGATTGAAATTATTTGTCGTAAACAAGTATATCTTGCATTTTGTACGGAATAAAACATCCAGTAATTTAATAATATGGAGTTTAGGAAAACATATCGTTTTGGTGGTGCTAGGCACAAATTCATATCTTTTATATTTTTAAAAAATATTTAGAACTCAATATTGTTAGACTTTATTACCATAAAATGTTGCTTTACATTTATTTAAATTCTCCTAGATATAAGGATTTAGATTTAGTTGAATAAGATTAATTAAACATTACTATATAGGATATATTTATTTATATAAAAACATTACTAATGACCATTTTATAGAATATTTAATTTAAAACATATATATCTTAAGAACGAAGGAGGGCCTTAATACTTACTTCATTGGTTATGGTGTAGCAGTAATATATTATCAATGCAATTTGCGTACTCAAGCAAATCAATAAAGCCACAATACAGCAGAGAATAAAAAGGAAATAGAGGCCTTGTGTCTTCGAAAACCACCCAAACATTGCAGGAATAGATGCTGCTACTTGAAAAACACAACCCAAGAATGCTAGTAGCTGTACATTGTAGAGGGAGTTCAAGGATTTAGCTACAGATCCCAAAAGTTCATGAAGACATTTAGTCTTTTCAGCCATACTTACATCATAACCTGTAAAGACATATATTTGTTAACACCTTACAATGAGAATGGAAGTTAATTTAATAACAAATATTTACCTTGAAAAAGATCAGAAGTAGAAAAAACCATATACAATTCAAAACCATGATTTTAAATGCTAAAAACTTATTAATCTATGTTATTTAACTTTACTAATTCTATATTTTTAACACATGTTTTAAATACTTGTACAATTTGCTTGTTGTGATATGAAGATGCCATAACTTGCAAAAATCCATTTAGTCAAACATTTAAAATTGTGGAATTATTAAATATATTTCATTTAAATCCATCCAAATTCCACAAAGGACTGAATAAATGAGCTTATCCTTAAATAGAAAGTTCTAAATCAAACTCACAGTGAACGTATCCAGATATGGGTCGCAAAAACTTTATCTCTAAGGGTTTCTTACAGTCTTGGAAACCTTTCAAAGTTGCATTTAGTAGGCAGTATCTTGTTTTCAATTCATTCATGATTGTCAAAAACAGCTGGATAGTTAACATCGTACACGTCGTTTCAAATGCCAGGGTTATTACAAATGTATGTCTGTCTCCAAAATTTGAGGGGAAAAACCACCAAAGCATGACAAAGATTCCAAGCCCGAAGTTTGCAATAATTGTTGTAACAATGTAGATCAAAGGATTCTTTGATGCTAGTAAGGGCTTGACTGCATACTGTTGATCAAAGGACTCAATATTGTTGATTATTTTGTGAAACAGGCCTTTTCCACATTGTATGTTGTTTGCTAGGATTACAAGATTGTACACGACCGTGCTTAAAGTGATAGAAATCAAAAAGCAAATGTTTTCTTTCTCTGGACGATCCAGTACATGTCCTTGAATGAAAGTTAGTATGACCGTGACGTCATAGAAAATCACTGTCAAGGCTCCATATATCAGAAATAATATATGTGGTTTGCCATATTACCCTGATTCATTCTGTAGTTTTACTGGTAGAATAGCTAGGGCTCTGGAGAGCTGACTAACCCAGTTTGGAAAAAACCAATAAGGGTGTTGTGGAATCATGTTGAAAGACAGTATTGAATATAACACTACATATTCTGCAACAAGAAACAAACTAAGTTTGGATGGATCGCACGTGCCAATATGATAATTAAAAAGATGTCAAAGGTCTTTTCATTACTCTACAACAATGGTACTCCAACAGTGACACGTGTCAAGCATTTATTTGACAAATATCACCTTACTGAACGGATTTATTTACGTGCTTGAATTTAAAATTCTTTTTAATATACTAGAAATTTGTTTAAATTAAAAGTAAATTAAAATTTTTAGGTTTTTAAACTTTACTAATCTAATTAGTTTACATTGTTAATGAAATACCAGCATAGATTTCTGTTATAATCTAAAAATAAATTATATATATATATAATTAGGAAATATTATATGTAAAGTTAATGTCAACTATAATAATAATAATAATCTTTATTTTATCAAAAAATCTTACATATATGGTACATATTTACAAAACAGGTTTGAAAATGCCAGTTCTGACTTTACAAAAATTATACACATAACAAAAATGTAAAAACATTTACAATCATTCCTGCTACATAAGAAATTACACAGTTATGAGTTACGTTTGAGAAAACAAAAGGAAAAACCTCCAAGGCATAAGCCTGATAGGAGGTCTAGGTGAGATACAAATTCAAAAAGTGGCTAAAAATAAAAATACCAACATAGAAAAAAGAGCTTCCAAAAGCGTACTGTACTATACAATAAAATAAATTGCAAGTAAAACTAATGTGACTATAAAAGTATAAAACTATCAAATTATTGTGACGTTAATGGTACATAAACCTGCTATTATTGTATTTTCATTTAATAGAATCTTTTCATTGGGTCTGAACATGTTAATCAGAATCCTTCTCCAAGAGAGAGGACATAAAAATTATTGGTTATGCTATCGTGCCATTTCCAGCTGGAATTTCAACCCCCTTGCTATTATAATACAAAATGTATTTTTCATGATTATAAACAGTAGTTTACAGTCAACTTAAAGTAAATTAACTTTAGTTTTTTATGAGTTTTTATGTATGCAGGGTAAATGTATAGTTTTCTTAATTTTTGAATTTTTAAAACAATTTGTTAATTATGTATGTAGTACGTTCTACTGGCGACCTTTTTTTGTGGATAAATAAGTACAATGCAGGCTTTAATTCTCTAATAAAAGAATTGTTTTCAAGATCTATTACAACTTATTGAAGTATTGATTATATGAGCAAAGTTATGTTTTTGAAAAAACCAATGATGTACATAAATAATAATGAATGTATATACATCATAAAAAGTACTTTTCCGGTAAATGTTTGCTCAACACATTTTTAAACATAATGTCATGAATACTTTGTTATTTTGATTAGTTCATCAAAGAGTAAAGTAAATATAAACTATTTTAGTAGGTATTGAAATATTTTACAATTTAGCAGCCCACATTCCGTCCATTATAGAATGCTGCTACCTATTTTAATTACAATAGCTGTTTTTGTGATATGAGACGGCATCAGTAAAAGATTTTACTTTACTGTGCACAAAGAGGGATATGGATAAATTCAAATAAAATTTTAAATGAAGTCAGTAATGACCCTGAACTAAAGGGTGTTCTGCTACCAGTCTTTTTCAAACACGTAGGAGGCACTCTATGTCATGATAGTTGTAGAGATACTTCTTCAATACGATAGATTATTGTTACATTTTACAGTGAATAGTCATAAAGAACACATAGCAGACACTGTATGTGATGATAATTGTAGAGATATTCCTTCAATACGATAGATTATTGTTACATTTTACAGTGAATAGTCATAAAGAACACATAGCAGACACTGTATGTGATGATAATTGTAGAGATATTCCTTCAATACGATAGATTATTGTTACATTTTACAGTGAATAGTCATAAAGAACACATAGCAGACACTGTATGTGATGATAATTGTAGAGATATTCCTTCAATACGATAGATTGTGGTTATATTTTACCGTGAATAGTCATCACGAAAACATAGAGGACATCCTATGTGACGATAGTTGTAGATACTGCTTCAATACGATAGATTATTGTTACATTTTACAGTGAATAGTCATAAAGAACACATATCAGACACCCTATGTGATGATAATTGTAGAGATATTCCTTCAATACGATAGATTGTGGTTATATTTGAACGTGAATATTCATCAGAAAACATAGCAGACACTCTACGTGATGATAGATACTGCTTCAATACGATAGATAATGGTTATATTGTACTGTGAGTAGTCATTACGAACACATATCAGACACCCTATTTGATGATAGATGGAGATATACTGCTTCAATAATATAGATAATGGTTATATTGTACTGTGAGTAGTCATTACGAACACATAGCACACACTCTATGTGATAATAATTGTACAGATACTGCTTCAATACTATAGATAATGGTTATATTGTACTGTGAGTAGTCATTACGAACACATATCAGACACCCTATGTGATGATAATTGTAGAGATATTCCTTGAATACGATAGATTGTGGTTATATTTTAAAGTGAATATTCATCACGCTAATGTGTTATTTACGATATATATTAAGTGTGTTTCTATAACTTTCTATTAAACTTCAATCATAATTCGTTTATCTGTCAAATTAAAAATGAGTTTGTTAAACCCATATTGAGAAATTTGTTGTTTTTTTTTTAACTAATGGAATAGAATTAACCTCAAAAATATAGGTTAAATGATAATTTTTGTATGAGTAGTTTTGGTTTGTAGAGTGAAATGAAACTATATTTGTGTGACGATTAGTACGCAAGAGGAACCTTAGTATAGTTGACCTTTTTTAACTACTAACATTGGGTTACATTTAGTGTTAATTAGATTATCTCTTTTAATAGTTCTTTTCATTATTGCATAATCGGTTTATATTTCATCTATTTTTTACATAGCGACATGTATTTTCTGATCATCATAATTAATTGGTTATGTCTTTATTATTATGGGTTGCTCAGTGGCTAAGCCTTCGGATTGCAGAGGGCCAGGTCCAAGATTCCAATCCCCACTGAGCAATAGCCACTACTTTACTCGTTGAATAAAGTTCACGCACAGACCTGCAGGCCTATGTGAACTGGCGAGTGATGTAAAAAAAAAAAAAAAAAAAAAACTAAATGCGTAAATTTTATGATAAGAGAAACTCCATAGAGTGATAGATATGTGTAATATTATCAAGATATGAAGGAATTTACGTTGTAAATGGGTGTACAGGAATGAGTCTACACTGTTGATACATTTTATGATTCTTAAAATATGTTTTCCAGGACCCATATGAATAACGTTCGTTGTGTTGTATTCATAAAAGGATACAGCACTTATGGTACAGTACTGATATGTTTTAACGTCTTCAATGGTTAGACACTAATCAACTCATTTAAACTTTATACAGTACATTATTTTTACGAAGCCGTAATTCTAATTATTTAATTTGTTTTAACATTATACGTACATTCTTTGTAACATATTTCAACAAAAATGAAATCACTATATTTTATTATTTGTTGTAAAAAGTTATACATTTATAAACTCTTCAAGTTTTTCATTGAACAATAAAGTTCTTAATGAGCTAATATATAAACTAAGCAAATCTCTTTACATAGCACCTTAAACACATATACACCTTATACTCAATAATATATATATATATATATATATATATATATATATATATATATATATATATATATATATATATATATATATAAAATATTGAGTCAATTTAAAATTTCTAATAAAGAATGTTTATTTTTTTGCTCACTATAATTCATTAAACTTAAATATTCTGGTTAGGTTATTAGGAAAAAAATATTAAAACATGATATTGCGCTATACAAAAGTAATATGAATCAGCGTAAACAACAATTTGTTTACCACTTAGTATTTGGCAATAGCAGTTACGTTCAAAATTAATTTGTCAAAATTAAAAAAAGTCCCTGTGTTTTTAATAGCAGTCACAAAAAAACGTAAGTGGATTTTTTTACTAGTTTTAATTTCCAATAAATATTGAAATGTTTATACTCATTCTGGCAACTTCGCAATATCCCAATGTACTTGCCTAAAGAATACAATTACATGTTCTCTTTACGTACAAAAATAAAAGCTCAGTTAATGATTTTTTTCATACTGACACGTAAATAAATTTAATGTTTTAAATTATTCACTGATTTGTTAGTAAAAGATTTTTATTTCTATCGATTTCACATTGTTTTATAATAGTTTATGATACATATTGATTTTAGTAGTAAATATTCCAGAGTTTTGTCTTAGTTTTTATTTTCATATGTGATGTAAAGGCTATTGTTTAGTTACTTCAGAAATATTAAAGTTTGATTTGTTGATTACATTTTATGAAGCAAATCTTCATTTTAGCCACTCCCATTTAACGTAGAGTAAATAGTTTTTATGACAGTTCACTTGGGGAAGGCGTTCCCAATAAATTTAAACGTTTTTATTTATAAATAATTTACATGTGGTATTGCAGCTGAATAATATTTAAAAATACTATATTTTTATGAAATTTAAATGTTGTAATTATAAAACTTTAAAGTTTATATTATAAGGTGAAGATAATTTTAGAAAAGCTTTAATAAGAGTCACTTATTAAATTCGTACATTTTTAACCCAAAAATGAAGAAATTAATGATATTACAAATAATTCTAAGAACCAAAAATATCGATAATTTAACATGATACGTATTTTATTGTAATATATTTATGATCCAACTACTTATAACATTACTGATTTATGACGACTAATACCTCTAAATATATAATCAATTTAAATTAAACAGTTTCACATTTTAAACATGTTAGTAACGCACGCAATGCAATAAAACTAAAGTAAATAAAATATGTTTTTAATGTTTTGTTTTTAAAGGTAAATAAAGAACACATATAAGTGGAACATTATTACATGAAATTACTTATTTTGCGCAAATTTATAAACTTTAATCCACTTTTTTAAGTACTAAGTACTATTTTTACTCATCTAATTTTGAAATTTTATAGTATGGAATATTTGATAAAACAAAAAGTTTTTGTAAAAGACGAGTACCAACCAAGCCATCCAATTGGAGGGATTATTATTGTCGCCGCTCTCAATGGAAACTGTTCCCGCTGGGGCTGTTATTGTAACACCCCTCGCTGCCATTATGTAACAGTTTTTTTGTATTACGACGACGTTGCACTCAATAATTACTCCCCATTTCAAAGTTCAGTTAGGAAAACTATATTACACTCAGGCTTAGTAATATAACTGTTTCCTGGGAATTAATTATTGGATTCCCGTAGTATAAAAAAGTGCCTAAAACAAATGTAAGACTTATGGATATTGGATATTTACATAAAACTGAACTAGATGACTATTGTTTAAGATTTATTGATAATACAAACTGAGCATTAATAAATAACAACTATTAGATGGTAGATCAATAAAAACAACCTGTTAATTAGTGTATCATAATAAACGACAATTTATACACATATCTTACTCATAACACTTGTTAATGTTACTATTTTTTTTTGTTATATAATGTAACATCACAAATACTTAATGTTACTATTTTTTGTTATATAATGTAACATCACAAATATTTAATGTTAATATTTTTATATGTGCGAATTTTTCTAATCATAAATACATGTTGCTTCGTTTCCAAATTTGTTTACCAAATTTAGGCTGGGGTTTTACAATGTTTATAATTATTTGTTTCAATTAAATTTATAAATAACATTTACAACTTTTGTTAATATTTGCAAGATAGATATACAAAACTTAATTTATTAATTTATGAAACAAAACAAATATTAAATACTGTGTGACAAATGTGTACTATGTTGAAGGTGTCAGGATTTTAAATAGATTTATATTAAACAAAGACAGTTTTTTTAATCATGTTTATTTACGTTGTTCCTTAAACTGGGTACATCGTATTTTCATGATAAATACCACACAACATTTTTAAATTGAAATTTAGAAAAGTCTCGTAGTTATTTCAACGTGTTTATCTTTATTATACTATTATTTTTAAGTCCATCGACATTGCTTTATTAAACTTTTTTATACAGTATAAAGTATGACAATAAGCAACATATTTGAAATATACCTATTATCTTTAAAAAAAAAGAGTCTGCGATCTATTGTGTAGCCCTTGATCGTAACTTTTGCATGTCTTATAGCCATTTAAAGTATTATTAGAAGAGCTGGACACCTGTTAGCACTGAATCCTTAGAAATAAAATATGATAAAAGCACACAAGGCATTTAGATCTTCAGGGAATTTCGTTGTCTGCATATTCCTTTTAGGCAAAACAACATTTCTAAATTTTTAGTGATAAAGCTTTAATATGTTATATATATTTAAAAGTTTATACGTACATCCTGTACCTTTCAGAAAATATTTTTGAAGTTTTATTTACCAAATGACCTATCGATCAATATTCGTATTTTGAAAGTATTTTGTATTATTAATGTTATTATTATTCATCTCATTAATCATACTATCGTTTTACACTCAAATATTTAGTTTTTTTATTAAAAATCTTCAATTATGTTAAAAATGTATTCTACAATGAATTTCTGTATAACTTAAAATAATGTATTCCTCTTTATGAGTGTATACTTATCTTTTACTTTTAAAATCACTAGATATAAATGGTTAAAAATAGGTAGCGATGTATTTTGTACCTCTGGAGTGACTTTACGAAAAAAAGTAGTAATATAATCAAAAATAATTCTACAATAATATAAATGTGCCAAATTACACTGTACTTTTAATTAAGAAATATAATTATTGTTTATGTACAAATTTAAATCATTGCTTCGTTTAATAAGTTTTATATATGCTTAAATACTCATGGGTAGAGGAGGGTATAACAATCCTTTAGTATATAAGCAGTTCAAAATAAATTCGTTTGTAGTATTTTGAAAAACACAAAGAGCCAAACAACACGCTAAAATAATTATCGGGTCGCTTTCACCAGCCACTGGAAGCAGAAACAACATTATTTACTAAAAGGTATGTTCCTTTGTGGGATTAAATCTTTTTAACTGGCTTTATTTCTAATAATATCACATTTTTATTATAATATCAGTAGTTCGAAAAACATTAAATATACATATATGTATAAAGCTGAATATATTCACTTTAAATGATCTCTTTTTAAATGTTATTTATTCTATTTTAATCGACCAATTTTGAAGATATAAACATTGTTAAATATGCATTAAAAAACATATTGAACCACAAGCCTTGATCCTAACTGTATTTGTTATGCTTCTGGGTCTATTCAATTCCGTGTTTTTATGAAAGAGTTAAATGTACGCCTGTTAGCTGTTTAGTGCTATTTATAAACAACAGTTTCAATAGAAATAGATTATAAGAGTTTAGATTAGCAATAAAGATTAGGCTACGTGCAAGGTGCATAAACAAAAATCCAAGTTATTATTTGCGTACCTAAAGTAATTTACAGCTTTTAAATTAAAAACGTAATTTATTTTTAAATTTTTCAACGAATTAAATAAACATAAGAAAAGAAATTCCCATAAAGGTTATAGCATTAGTTTTGGACAGAGGTTGTACAATAATTAAAAAAAGTATTGGTATAAGTGTTTTGAATTTTTCAGTTACCTTTATACGGAGCCTAAATTGGTTCTAAACTGGCGTGGGCATATTCAAATATTGAAAATAAAAATGTTGATTGACACTAGATCAGTCATTTGATTGTGGGAGTATATCCAAAAAAAAAGATCATTTAGTAATCTTTTTTACTAATTCCTCTGCGTTCTTTTATGCAGAGATTAGCTAGCATAAATTTAATGAATGAGGCATGTCGTAATTGGCTTGATAATTTGATTTGGCTTTTTGACAGGATATCAATAAATATTATTAATAATATCACATGAATGTTGGTAGTCTTTCCATATATAAATCACAGCTTTTATACATATTCATTTTCAAACGAATAAATTGTAGCTGACAGCAATTAAATATTATAAACAACAATTGTTTTGTTGTATTTGAATGTATTGAGTGCAATATTAAGTAAAAAATCAAAAGACATCCTAGTACAAAGTAATTTCTTTTTAAAGAGTGAGGTTGTGTACATAATTACATCATTGGTGTACAATTATGTCGTTTTGTTCATAATTATGTCATTAGTGTACACTATTGTAGTTCTGTATATGAGTTAGATAATGAGTGTATAAGAAATTTGTTTGGTACATACCTATGTAATCAGCGTATAAGTGTACAATGAAGTACATACCTGAGTTCTCATTGTACAAGTGTTTAGTAGATACTAAGTGTGTGATTCAGTTCCAAGT
>JAQJVL010003669.1:0-12500 GCA_035578905.1 Stictocephala bisonia | reverse complement strand
TGTGTATTTTGGTAGTTTTTATTTCCAATAAACCCTAACATACAACTCTATGAACAATATGAAAGTAAGTACTATTTCCTAAGCACCATATTTCAAGCCATTATTAGAGATTAAATACTTTAACCTTTTTTTATTATTCTTAGTCTAAGTTTATTAAAAAATTACGGAAAAGATATTCCATTGTGCTAAATAATTTGTAGAATTCAAAATGTATACGAAATTTTAATGTGAAATATATCTTAAATAAAAATATACTCATAATAAACTGAGCTTATCATAAAAGTAAAGGACAGCATTAATAGAAGAAAAACTGTAATCAATAAATAAAATATACGTTACTATACCAGCCGTTTGTGCCCGTAAATAGTAAGTTGTTTATTCAGTAAAAGTACTAAGGAAGAGATTGTATTCTTTATAGCTTTGGTTACGAAAGTCAAATGGAGACAGTAGCTGAAGTAAAATTGTATACGGTGCCACTGGGAATAGACGATTGTGTGGTTACACAGTAGTAAATTTTTACAACGCCATTATTACAAGCCATAATTTTTCGGGTACAAATATATAGTTGCATTGGTAAAATTCGAAATGGAATTAATTTACAATAAACCGTTCAAATTGTTTGAGCTACCTATATATATTTTGTTTTCAATTTGTTTACCTATATATCTTTAATCTTCTATTTTTGTATCTTTAATATTTGATAATTTTCTAATAAGCTTAATTAAAACATGTTTAAGGTGTAAAAGTAAGTTTTATTTGCTTATTAGCATTGTCCCTACAAGCATTTCACATTCATTAGTGATTCATGTGGCTCTTTTATATATTATTTTCAAAATATTAACCAAGGAAAAGAAACACAGACTTTAGTTAAACTTATGCAATAGTATAGAGGAACACTATAATAAGTAGAAATGCCAGATCTTTTCCGTCAATTCACTACCACTTCTGTTCTGTTTCCGTTAATTCACTACTAATACTTTTTTGTTTCCGTTAGTTAACTAACGCTTGATAAATATTCCATTGCTCTAAAAAAGTTCTTCAATCATTTTTACGTTCACTGTAGGATTCCTTATCCGCTGGTAATCCGTTATTGTTGGCCTTATTTTATCGCTTTCCAAGAACTTACGCACAGGAAGCGCCTTCGGCGGTAATGCAATCGTTGGATTTACCATGATGGTAATGCAACAATTGGTCGGTAGCGTAGTTGGTTCAATCCCAGCTTCATGTGCTAAAGGTTCTCAGTTCGATCCCAATCAGAGTCATAATACATTTTGAGAAGGATCAGCTGATAATCACCGGCTGTTCATTTGTCATTGGGCTATTAATTAATGACACTTTCTAGGGAATAGTCGGCCTTAGTTTGTAACAATAACTACATTCGCTCATCTACACTCATCACACTCATTCGTAATCCATATTCGCCCATATCTTGACGATCGGCGTCTTATGAATAAATAAAAAATAAAATAAACAAAATACCAGATTGTGATCAATTGTAGTAGCCACCTAACCTTACCTAAGCTGACCTAACCTAGCCTAACCTTATCGTAACTGTGTTAAAAAAGGAGTAAAGTAATGGAAAAAGTAGTGGTAGTGAATTAATGGAAAATGTCCGAAACGTCTCTTTAATTTATATTAATTAACAAAAAATGTTGCCTTAAATAAGCTTTTAAAACGACAATTCAAATCGTACTCCCTGTAATGACCGTTATTCATTCCTAACATAGCTTAATCTTACTTCCCTATCCACGTATATCACTGACTCCTGAGGAAACAAGAACGGACTGTCTTACACCAATACATTTTCTGTAATAGAGATTTACGGAGAACCTTTCAACTTTATTGCCTGTGGGGAAAGTCCGTTCCTTCAGTGCTTATTTTTATTGGTTACTTCCATTATCATTTATCAATGTGAGGGTTCATTACATTGACGGAGAAACTCGAGTAAATGTTCACACTTTTGTTATAAAACTCCTAATTTCTCTTATGTTATGTTTGTAGATCTTACATGTCCTGCATAATACAATAATATCGTTTAATAAAACATTATAGCCATTTCTATAAAAATATTTAATAATTTTTTTCTCGGAAAATAAGTATCTGTATTATAATTAAAAATTTCTCTGATAAATATAACCTCATAGTTCTAAAAAACGTTTAGTTGAGTTTTAAACTACTGGTCTCATTAAAATAGAAAATAACCATAACATCATGAGGTTTTGTCAACCTAAACATTATTAGAATATTTAATGAGGAGCTATGAAAGAAGCAGTCACTTAATTTTTATATGATTTGATGTATATGACTCTTCATTTAATTAGTAATTGAAATAAATTTATGTGTGTCTAAAAGCAACTAAATTCAATCACTAAAAGAACTCATGTATTACAATCTTTACGCAATACCAGTAAAATCTCCAATTGGATCCAAAATTGGATTCTGTTATAACTAAACTAATCATCGTTCTAAACTAAACCAACTTTAAAAACTATTTTAGCAATAATTAATTTCTTTAAATAAGCTATATGGACCTTCATTTACAGTCGTTATGGTCCATATAGCAACAAGATATCTCTAATTCCATATTTGTCGAATCTTCATAAAAATTAAGTCTACTATTATCTTAAATTGTTGTAATAATACTCAACTATTAGTTAGTAATTGATTACTAACTCAACTAAATGTCATCATCGCCATTGAATATAAATTTAGTTATAACTCCAACAAAATGCTTATTATTAATATGTGTGAATAATAATTAATTTTATCTTTAATTTATGTATATTTAACTCGAAAAACTAGCAATTGTTAATATAAGTAAAATGTATAAGTAATGTTTCAGTAAAAGGTTAATGACTGCGTTATGTAAATACTTTCTACTTTTCTTTCTATTTAATACGTTATAAGAATTACTAATTGTGTACAGAGTGACAATAAAGTCTTAGGACGACTTTATGATTTTTAAACTACAAGAGATGTCACAACCAAATTTTGAATACCGTTATTGGTAATAGTAAGAAATGTTTCTGTGTACATGGTGATCATATGTCATCTTTAAGGGAGGGCGAGTTAGGAGTGAGAAGAAAATCTTCAATGTCAGCCTATGTTCACTTTCACATCGTTTTTACAGTTCTATTTAAACTAAACATAATGCCGCAAATCGGACTTAAAAGGTTGATTCATTTGGAAGTAATTTCTGGTCAAAGTTTTAAAAATGTTTAATACCTTGTACTTGGGAATAACAGAAAGTTACAAGTTGAAGGGAATCCTTACTGAACTCTTTTAAAATTGCGTGTTCAAAATGTTCGCAGTTGGCATCTGGCAGTGTGAAAACTGGTTATAAAAGCTAGCTACTGCTTTTTGTATGTAATCTCGTGGAATGTCTTGAGCCTCCTGTGTCTAAGATCAATCAGTTCTGTAGGCTGAGTTTCATAAACATCGTCTTTGAGGTAGCCCCATAAAAAGTAGTCCAGTGTAGTTAGGTTAGGGGAACGATCGTTCCGCGTCTTCCAATTCACCGGTGACGGAATACTCTATTAGTGTCTTGCCTCACTTAAACATCATAGTGTGGTGTCTTGTTGGAAATAAAATGTTTGGAAGTCAGCGCCAAGACTAGCTTGTAGAGCAGGAACTATCTCATTTTGAAGCATATCTTGATAATTGTTGGCATTTAAATTTTTCTTTAAGTATTCCCCAGTAAGTATTCCATTTAACTTGTAACTTTCTTTTATTCATAAGTACAATATATTTAACATTTTTAAAACTTTGAACTGCAATTACTTCCGACTGAATCAACGTTTTAAAGTCTTATTTGGGGCATTGTTTTCAGTTTAACTAGACCTTTAAAATGACGTAAGATTCAACATAGGCTGCCATTTAAAATTTTCTTCTTACTCATAACTGGCTGTCTCCCAAAGATGATATCCGATCACCATGTACACAGGAAAGTATTTTACTATTATCAGTAACGGTATGTAAAATTTGGTTGTGATATCTCTTGTCGTTTAAAATGTATAAAGTCGTCCCAAGATTTAATTGTCACCCTGTGTATTAGTCGTGAATGTTAATAGTAAATATATCATTTGTGTTAGTCCTTTCTGGTATTATATTATCTGTAAAAGACAAGTCTTTCATACCTACATTTAAATTTAACAGTACTATTATGGAGGTGAAGTGTACACTATATTTGTATGAAATATTTGTTTATGCTTAATTTAAAAAAACAACTTTATGTAAATGAAGCACGACTTCATTAAAACGCATTACTGTGGCTGGCACAAAGAGAGACGTGAGTAAATTCAAGTACGCTTTTGAATTAAGTCAGTAATGAGTACAGATCCCGGTTCTATGTTACCAGTCGTTTTCTACTTGATTAAAGCTAAGAGCAGTGTAATTACGGAGTAATGACAATGTACTCTTTACAAGTACGCTTAGAAGCACTGTAGAGTACAACCCCTTAATAAATAAAAAAAAAAAACTCCTTCCTATACACTTTTCATATACCAAACAATAACGGTTTTATGCATTTAATATATGATATTTTATAGTAATAATGTAATATATAAGTTACTTCGTAATAGATATATATTTTTAATACATTACATTTGTAATAAATGTAATGACTCTTTATATTTTGAATTCAACATGTTGTTAATTTATGATTTTATATTTAGATCATATAGAAACTTAGTTTTCATTAAAAAAATACGCATTTAGTAAATAGAGTCAACAACATTTCTTATATAATATTGTTTGGTGTTCTTATAAATGATCCAAACAAATTTGTTTTAAGGGTGTTCGTCCGGCACCCAGTTTAGCACTCTAAAGCATTTCGCTCTAGTTCTTATCGCATCTGCTACTAAGATTAGTAGAGATCCTAACTCACTAACGTACAAACAATGTATTCCCTTCCCCTCTTGCACTTATAGCTCCCACCCACCCCGCTCCGAAAATTCGACAGAAGGAAATAACTACCACATTTATTGTAAAACCTAGCAATAAAATTTTATATATATTATTATTTTACATTTTATCTAAAGATGATTGTAAAATTTCAACTTAAAATTTGACCAAATATAATTTATATAAAAAAAACTCGGCCCTGCGGGCCTCGCCAGGGGGCAAGCCCCCTGGACCCCCGGATCTTTTTGCTTAGAGCCTACGGCTAAAATTCAAGAAACATGGAACATGCTTATGCTTATTGTTTCGCGGCTCAGGTTCTTACTCACGCGATGACTCATTACCACCTTGAAAGGAAGTTAATTATCTTATATAATCCTATAGACACAAAATGGATTCTCTAATTAGGACTTAATTTTGTATATTTTTAACAAGAGTTGTCATGGAAACTAAAGATGTACTTTGATGAACGCTTGCAAATAAAATCATTATTGAAGTCAACACTGATATGTCATTGTGTTTTCATGGTTACGCGTCACCTTCCCGCGTCACCCTCCCGCGTAACGTTTTCAGGCAGTTAGGTCAAGACTAAAGCATGTTCCATGCTAATAATTGGTAACACTTTAAAAAAATCTCTCTTTTTTATTTACTATATACTAGGTTGGGTAGTACCTTTTTTCCACTATATTCTTTAAATTTTAATAAAATATATCATACGGTTTTTCATGAGATATGTTCCAAATAGCCGAATTAGTATATTTAAGCAGCCATATATTTATAAATAAAATGTTTACAATGTTTTTCCCGTTACACATTTATCACCTAAATGGATACTAACAATGTTATTCAAAAATAATTGCAAAATAATTTTCGATGGAACACCCAAAATTTAACAGTTGGCCTATAATTAAATGTTAGCCATAAACAATAACTATCAACATACAAATCATATAAAGAAACATTAAATAATAGTTTTAAAGTTAATTGTGTACCATTCTATGTTTTTTTCTTGGCCTTACAACTGAACATGAAATCTACAGTTACAATTACTGAAATAAACATACGCAAATAATGATATAACTTTTACTCTCATAAGTAACGTTTTTATATCGACACACCACTACAAATATTTTAAATATTATATCATTTTATCGACTTTATGACATACATCTCTACAATAATTGTATTTTATCAAAATAAAACTTAAGTTGATTAGTTTTAATATTTTACTAAATGTAAGGAATAATGCATATTTCAGATTATTGCACCTACTCACGTTTAAATCTATAACTACACTACTTCATTTTCTTATTAATATCTAACCAGTTGTTTATGAATATTACTGAAATAATATTCTGCGTCTACGGAAGAAAGGTATTGATATTCCAACCGGAAACGGCTCGGTAGCATAACCAATAAAGTAAGGATGAAGGAATGTGGGACAATCATGTTGGCACCCCTGCTGCATATTTATTATTGCTGTCTTCCATCAACAGTGGCTTAGAATATAACATAGGTATACTATTGTTGATTATATTTTTAAATTTTACTATAAACTTATATTAAGTAGGATTTTTTGTTACTATCTTTATATTTTTTTATAAATTATACATTAAAATGTGTTAGTAAATCAGCCGATATCTTATTTGTTATTATATTATTGTGAATTAAGACATTAAAAAAATAAATGCCATTATACATAGAAACGTGAAATGATCATAATTGTAATAATTTTTTAACTTTAGTACTATTTTTAGCATTTTAACCTAAAGATAATAAAAAAGTTATATTTTTGTAATGGGAAAAAGAATCTAAGCTGTAAGGGGTGCAATTAGTCACAACGAGCGAAATATTGTTTTATTTTGCGTAACACTCGAATCTGTAAACCACCCTAATATCCTGAATTTAGCTGATATTTGTTTCTTATTTTATTCAAAAATTAATTAAATGAGTTATATTTCAGTAATTTATTCTTTTAAATATACTTAGATATCAATGAAATTAATTCTCTTTGGTTGTATATTACCTAGGTTTTTAATCTATATACTGATAGGTTTGATATTTTGTACAATATACAGTACAATTAAAGAAAATATAAAGTTACATTTTATTATTGCCACATACTTATTACCACTGACAAATAAATATGTAAAGAATACTATGAATACCTTATATACGTAATACGTGTCTTTCTATTGAGAATGTGGGTAGTGACCAAAGCCGGATGAGGAGTGAGGTCATGCTGTAAACCAGAGATGACGTTTATAAGGTAAAGTGGTCTATTGTAAGCACTAGAAAAATGTGTACAAAATATGAAATATTTGTCTTTAATATAGTTATATTATAATAGTACTTTAGATCATCAAAAAAAATAGATCAATGCATAAAGCAATTAATTACGCATTAGGAGGAATGTAAACCATACAAATCACTACGAATGCATAAATATTATACTTTGTGCTATTAAAAAAAAAGTTGTTGTCAATTCAAATCCATACAACTATTCGCTTTCCACCAGCATTACATTCAGTAACTTTCAAAACAACATAAGTATGATAGTTTTGGTTTTTTGTCTTTGCCTTTAGGGATAAATGGCACTCGAACATTTTCCATAACTGGAATATTATGAATAATATTTTTAAGTTAAATTTTTTATAGATTCATAAAATATAAGTTTCCATAATACAACGTAACAAATCCGTGATGAATAGCCCTAGTATGCTAAAGTTGTTTATAATGAATATAAATCTAGATCTAAAATTATTGACCTTTGTTTTTCATTAATTTTAGGTTACAGTGTTACTATTTTCTCAAAACCTATTCGTGTTACAATTATGTAAATATTGTAAATTAAAAAAATAATCAGTATCTTTATTAGTCACTATGAATCTACTATACTTCTCTGAATTTCAAAACCTGTATAAACTATGGTCATGAGCAAGTTCTAAATATTACTCAATAATAATTTACTATGCATACGTATCAACCTAAGTTTTAGATAAACGAAGGAAGGTATTCGCCCTTACCTACAATCAGATATCGACTTAAGTTTTATTTGTAATATAGACTGAAAAACTATGAATTGAAATATTAAATGTGGCAAATATATGTTTGCTATACTGTCATGAAGCCTACTTTATATAATTATAAAAATATATATTTTCAACACAAACTTCTAATAAATTCCCTTCATAATTAGTTTTATAGTTTCAAACAACATTTAAAGTATAATTAGATAATATTTGAATTTTAAAATTATTTACACATGTTATATAATTGTTTGTTGTGGCTCACTAGGTAGTGAAGATAAATACTTATATATTTTACTCGCTTATCTTGATTCATTTCTGTATGCTAAAAATCATTGATTTTTTAAAATAAGATATTTTATCTATAACCTTTAGAAAAAAACACATTCCTATAGGGGTTGATGAGGATAGTATTAAAACCACGATAAGACGATCGCAGTCCACATCTCCGTCAATTTCACGCCACCTGAGCAATTTAATCCTCCAAAAATTTATCTTACCAACTACCAAGTATGTCATGTCTTTTATATTGATGTATTGTATTGAATGGAGAATACCAATACTGATTAAAATACGAGCCTATGGGTTCTGGTAGTGTTGGATAAACATTGTTTTATTTAAAATACGAGCCTATGGGTGTTGGATAAACATTCTTTTATTTAAAATACGAGCCTATGGGTGTTGGATAAACATTGTTTTATTTAAAATACGAGCCTATGGGTGTTGGATAAACATTCTTTTATTTAAAATACGAGCCTATGGGTGTTGGATAAACATTGTTTTATTTAAAATATGAGCCTATGGGTGTTGGATAAACATTGTTTTATTTAAAATACGAGCCTATGGGTGTTGGATAAACATTGTTTTATTTAAAATACGAGCCTATGGGTTCTGGTATTGTTGGATAAACATTGTTTTATTTAAAATACGAGCCTATGGGTGTTGGATAAACATTGTTTTATTTAATATACGACCCTATGGGTTCTCATATTGTTGGATAAACATTGTTTTATTTAAAATACGAGCCTATGGGTTCTGGTATTGTTGGATAAACATTGTTTTATTTAAAATAATTCGTTTTATTTCACACTTAATAATAACTTTCTTCTATATTACCAACACGTGTACTATTTACAGGTAGCTTTAAATAAAGATCCGTTTCTATTCATGAACAGTTTTTACTTGTTTGTAAAATAAATTATCTATAGTATCTAAGTAAATGTAGGTTATTGTATGATTCTGCACGTAAAAATGAATTAATTAGAACTGAAACTATGACGTTTTAATTTCACGCTACACATAACATTATATTACAGTCAAAATTTTAAAGGTAAAAAGTTGTTATGTGTGAAAAATCGATTTAAAAACAGATGATCAGCTGTTATTTATATAACTTAATTTGTTCATACGGATGTTTATACAATTTGATTCTGTTCAACAATAAGTTATGTTTTTTGGGAATCAAACAGTTCAGTTTTACAGTTTACAATAACATTTGGCGACGAGATTTTTTTGTTTTGTTTTTAGGTAGTTGTGTTTAGTTTAACAGTTTTTTTTATTTTTTTTTCTGATAATTATTTACTTTGGGCTTTAAATTATTTACTTGATTTTTATATAGTAGCTTGAATATATTAATATTTGTATATATGAGTTTCTTTGTAGGGAGAATCACTAATTTTAGTTTTATTATTTAATTGTAATATTTTGGTAATGAAGGTAGCTGTGACAGCAACTATGAATGTATGCCTTCAAACGGGCCAAGCCTTGAAGGTTCCCTATTTTCTCAATTAATTTTAATTCTTTTACTCATTTACTTAATTATTTCATTTATGTAGATCAGACCTCTGCATTTTAGGAATAAATAATTATGTATTAATGTTATTGTAGAAATGAGTTGTTATTTATTTATGTATATTTATGTATATTAATTGAGAAAATAAATATTTATTATTATTATTATTATTAGTTTTTTTTTTTTTTTTTTAAACTCCTGGCTAACCACAGGGAGAAATTTATTTACACAGGTCATGGTATAGTGCTAGGATGGAACTTTTACAAAGGCATAAGTACATCTTACACCTTGCAGGAAAGTTTCCTTGTTGGAGTTCTGCCATTCTTAGGTCAACAAGGTGGCACCCTAATCCCTGGCTACTATTGATGAACTTGGAAACATTTATTTTTATTTGGGTGATAGCTACTCAAACCTTTTCCCTTATACTTGGCCTTTCTCTTAGAAGAACCCCCCATTCCCCCTGAGCTAGCAAAGTTTTATACGGACAAACGGTTAATTATAACAAACCATATGGTTGTTATAATTAAAATTATGTTGTCCTTCCAGAAAATTAAATTCTTATAATAAGAAAACATAATCTCACAGAAAATATTTCTTTATGTTATTATTATTTTTATTAATATGTATACAAATAAGTACAGTTTAACATTATGTAATCAATTATATTAGTAATTTTGATTCCTACTAGACTATTTTGCAATGAATCTTCATAAAGGGTAATCTGCTTTTTTTCAATATCATCACCAGTAACCATAGGTTTCTTCGTGATTTGAGACTAAGTACAACTAAAATAAGTACAATATTGATCATTTAAGAGTATTGATTATATGGATAGTTGATATTGAACACTGGGGAGTAATGAAGTCATCAGGATAAAAAGTGTTTTTTAATATGGGTTCTTTAATTTGAGAATAATAATGCAAGAATAAAATAGTGAAATCAAGTGTTATTTAACGTAACCAAGCTTTATGTAATGTTTTAAGGTTCCTGCTTAAGTTATTTAAACATTTTATTAATATTCAGATCTTTCAACTCAGATCAGAAGAAGGTTGTCCACATAACAGTAGAGAGGACTTGAGAACAGTTCATTCATATCTATCACCAATCCAAGTTGATGAAATTGTATTGATTTATGGTGATGGAAATTTATATGTTATACATACTCCTACATTAGACTTTCTAGTTCACATTAATTTTAACTGACAAAACACAAAACACTTTAATATACCTTCCCAACTCATACCAATGGCTTTAAAATAGTTGTTGTTATGGTTTAAAGTTTACCAAATTCTTACGTGATTTATATAATTTTTTATCTCCTAAACTAATTATAAACACCTCATAACATATTATTTACGTGTCAATATTTATTATTACACATAATTTTTTACAGACTGATTTTCTCCCTTTCAGTAATTATAATATGTACAATGCAACGTATTAAAATTAGTTAAAATTAATATGGCTAATATACTGATGATACCAGAAACTTAAAGTCTTAAAGTACATACATTCCAGTTAACACTTTCATTGTTTTAAAATGTTTGGTAAAGTGTATTGTAATGGTAAAAATAAATCCTACTGACATGAAAAATTTCACCATGTTTTTTTTAATTTTGTACAAATTAAATAACTCAGGATGATAAATAAGAAATTACAAAAAACACAAAAAATATCAGTTTTAAAAATACAAACAATAATTTAAACACTGCAAAAACATTTACTGTTAGAGTAATACAGCAAAACTAATCGACATAATAAATGTATGAGATAATCATGATTATTTAAACAAAACTTGTGTTTGCTTTGTTGTCTAATATTATATCAGCTAAAGGAAATTAGCAGATTCTGTATACAAAGTATACAATCATACTCGTATCTAAAGGAATTGTATCATTTACACGTTGATAATTGTAATGAATGATTTCAATATTTATATATACACTATTTTGTTTGGATTCCAGTAGTGAATAAGCCCAGGTTTGAGACCCACTTTTCTGGCCTCTGATTGGTCGAGAGCGGTCACGTGACCTTTTCAAGATGGCGGCGCCCATTTCCCGCCAAATTTTCTAACCTCAAATTTCCCTCTCCCGCCAAATTTTCTAACCTCACTTTTCCTAACCTCAAATTTCCCTCAAATTCCCAAATTTCCCTCCAAATTCCCACATCATACTATATAAAATTCACTGTTAACCTTGTTATACTATATAAAATACACTCTTAACCTAACTTTTTCCATGTTATACTATATAAAATTCATTGTTAACCTTGTTATACTATATAAAATACACTTTTTTTGTCCAATATGGCGTCTTTTTCCATATTATACTATATAAAATGAACTTTTTGTCCAATATGGCGTCTTTCCCTCCCGCGCCAACTCACACCCCGTGGGAAAATTCCCTCCCAAAATTCCCTCATCCAAGATGGCGGTCTTTATACTATATAAAATACACTATAATAAATGGCTAACGCGTCGTCTGCTGGTCGGGCGCGCATGCGCGTTGTTACTCTAATCATATATACACTATAATAAAATTAATACTCTATGTGGCTGACGTGATCGCAGCGCCCCTAGCGGCAACGTCGATCGGAGCGGACCTAGCGACATCAGCTGTGCGCGGGTGACGCATGCGCAGGGACTTGCTACTCTGTGCAAATGCGCACCTGGTGGAAAAACTTGTAACTACTGTCCTAGCGTGTGCTCTGATCCAGTTTCCACACCACCCAAGAGGTAGGATCTCGGCGCGTTTTTTATTATAGTGAGTTTCCCCAGTAGG
>JAQJVL010003668.1:0-56847 GCA_035578905.1 Stictocephala bisonia | reverse complement strand
CCCTCACTACAAAATTTCCCACACACACACACAGATCTTGTACGAATTATTGTTTTCGTTACAATACTATTTGTTGTTGATTACAAAGTTTTGTTATTCAAAACAAATACAGATCTTGTACGAATCGTATTCGTTTTTGAGTAACCAATTTTGTAATCAACAACAAAAATAGTATTGTAACGAAAACAATAATTCGTACAAGATCTCTTTTTTAAAACTTACTTTGGATGACCTTGAACTTTAAATCGTGACGTCATCAATTCACGTCCCTGTGACGTCCTCAGCCACGTCACATTCTAATATGACGCAGGCCAACTTTTCTTTAAATTTTTGACAACCGGAAGTCATCAATTGAGCCAGCAGCCCTAGTTTCACACTACTTGTACCAAATTTGAGCGAAATCGGACGGTAAATAACGAAACTAGATCCGGAGTGGTGGGGGTAAAGATAAGTCCAGAGACGACATATACATAATACAAACGGTTTATATTGTATGGTATGCGTATCTGTACACGTGTACCAAATTTGAGCGAAATCGGACGGTAAATAACGAAACTAGATCCAAAGTGGTGGGGGTAAAGATAAGTTCAAAGGTGTTATTTTTGGGAAAATTTTGCTATAGGTAGGTCGGAAATGGTGTATACAGGTTGGTTTAAAAGGCTTTCGGGGGTCGAAAAAAATTTCCAAGGCTCTAGGACGCACCGTTTTCGAGATATAAGCAAAAAACCACTTTTTACGGGAAATGTATTGACTGTTTCGGAGAATACCTAAAATTTACAAGACCAGAAAGTGGCTCAGTGTTAGACACATCGGTGTTCTAACACGGCACTGGGGAGGGTAAAAGCAAGCTAAGGGAACCTAGTGACGACTCCTAACGGCAGTTGCCTTATTAGGAAAAGCCAGTGCGTCACATGCTGGCCCCACCCGGGTATCCGCTGCCAAGTCGAAGTTGGCCGAGAGTGCGTCCCACCACTCTCACGGAATCTCCCGCGAGTCCTTTAGCAAACTTTAGCCTTGCAAAGTTGGCTAAAGGACAGTAGTATATAAATACCGGTTCGAGCACAACCTTGGACTTTGTACTGTTGTTGTTTACAAATTTATCACCACGTGTTGACCCCAGAGGTCAAGTTTACTATTGTTTACTACTGATAATCAGCAAGGTCGTTGACCTTTCATTGATAATCACCACGTGGTGACCTTGAAGGTCAAGTTTACTACGAGCACGTGGACCCCCCGCGACGTTGTCCTAGGTCAGTGTTGTTTTGGTGTGACGTCATGCCGTTTTCGCGCTCTTTTTTCTGTCAGTAGTACACATACTATTGTTTACTACGAGCACGTGGACCCCCCGCGACGTTGTCCTAGGTCAGTGTTGTTTTGGTGTGACGTCATGCCGTTTTCGCGCTCTTTTTTCTGTCAGTAGTACACATACTATTGTTTACTACGAGCACGTGGACCCCCCGCAACGTTGTCCTAGGTCAGTGTTGTTTTGGTGTGACGTCATGCCGTTTTCGCGCTCTTTTTTCTGTCAGTAGTACACATACTATTGTTTACTACGAGCACGTGGACCCCCCGCGACGTTGTCCTAGGTCAGTGTTGTTTTGGTCTGACGTCACGGCGTATATATTAAATTAATTGTATTTTATTGTGTGGCAAAAAGTGTTGGTGACCGGTGCCGGGATCGATCTGAGAACCTTCCGTTTGTGAAACGGAGTCGATACCACTGCGGCACAGTGACACACCCGAGAGGGTAACGTAAGTAGCGGCAGAAGAACGTGTGTGGCTTCGTTCGCTTCGCTCGAGCCACGTTATACTATATGAAATGTATTTTAATTCGTATTTAATATAGTATTGATGACCATTCAAACCGAAAAAAATCAGTTTCTCTTTATACTATATAAAATGTACGAATTGTTTTTTCGCAGTGTTACCAACTCGCACGATTTATTACATTATACTATAATAAATACATATATGATTTTTGTTTTCTCTCTTTTAGTTATACTATATTAAATACAAACGCGTTTTTCGGTGTTACAGTAATATTAATTTAAATTCGTTATCCTTTTATATCCTTTTCGGTCGACAATAAATACGTTAAAATGGTTGTTAAGTATTAGGCGAGCAAAGACTGGTAGGAGTTATCAATGTTACAGTTGCCGCGCGCTGTGCCACTATCAAATCAGCGTGACCCGGCGACCTCTCCGTAAGATAGTCGCGACTTTCTCGCGAACTGATTATGTGACTGCTGCTCATTTCTGCTAGCCTGATACTTTATTTTTCATTACATGTTGTTCGGATTCCATATTTAAGTGGTTTATATATTTAGTAGATATATAGAAAATAAAAATCATACTATATTTTATTAAATATTTAATTTAGTATTTAAAAATCTTAAGGTAAAATACTATTCTATGAATTTAAATAGTACCTACATATAGTATGTGATATTCATATAATAATTTATATTTATATTTTCGAAAACTCTATGAAAAAGAACAGGTTGTGCTTCAATTAACTAGTGTATTTTTTCTTGTTACACAGTATACAGTATTAATTTGAATAATAATAGTAATATTTTGTATTTTATATAGTATTAATTTATTCTGCCCGTCTAACAAATAAACCAGAGGGTTTTTGTTTTTTGTTGATGTTGTCTACAGATGATTTTTGTTTACAACAGCTGATGTGTCTTCTGCTACCAGAGAACTCTTTGTATACGAGAAAATTTTCTAAGTCTAATTTTGCTGATAGATGATGTGGTTCGCTTCGCTTTTAACGAGTCATACTATATAAAGTACATGATGCATTTATAGTATATAAAATGTACCGATGTTTCCAATAATTTGTATTTTGGACAATACAAATTAGTCTAACAAATATAGTATTTATTTGTTCTGACCATTTAAACCAGATGTAAAAAAAAAACAATCTGTTGGTTTGTTGTCTGCTAGTATCAGCTGGTGTGGTGCCATACTATATGAAAGATGCAAAAAAAAACTGTTTTTCTTTTTACTATATAAAATGTACCAACTGACGATTAATTGCATTATACTATATAAAATACATATATGATTATTAAATTATACAATAATAAATCATGTATACTATATAAAGTGTATACCAGTATTTTTTCTTGTTGTCGGTGTTGCCAACTTACGCTTTCATTCGTATTAAACTATAATAAATCCGTGTACAATAATAAGTGCATAGATTCATCAGTATGGTCAACCGATATTTATTCTTTGTCACGTTATAATACAATAATTACTATGGCGGTAAATTTAAACAGATTGAAAAGGATTCTGTTTTTTTTGTATCATATTTTATTTCAATATTGCCACTTATGTGAAGTACATTGTTCATATTAAATCACTATTTTCGTTGTACCATAATAAATGCAATTAATTTTTATATATAAATCGGCATACAAAATGTTTATTTTTAATATATACTTTAGTGGTAGTGAGAAAGATATAAAAATTCATATAATTTAATACAAATCTGCAAAGAGAGGAAACTTCATTAGTATCTGGACATGCATTTTTCTCAACAACAACCAAAGTTTCTAGTTGGCTCTGGTGTCCTAAATAGTGACTTTTTTTCTTTCATAAATGGTTCAGTAATATTTAGAGCATTTATCCAAATAATAATTTGTATTTAATATATTAATTTGTTATGATAATTTAATATTCAAACCAGATGCAAAAAAATGTGTCGGTTTGTTGTCTGCTACAGCTATATAGCTGATGTGTCTTCTGCTAAAGGATAGAGATGTCTGAAATTTGTTAGTAAATTTTATATTTAGTTGATATTGGTAATGATTAAAATTATGAGTTAAGTAGTTCAATTATTATTCCCTCACACGTTAACTAAAACAATCGAATAATATTGAATTGCGAGCCATATTTAGACATATGTAATATTACAATATGTAGCATTTACTTTAAGATATCAAATAAAGCCTCTCTATTTACAAACTATCCCATTATTTTAACCTAATATCATAAATAATTACTTTATAGATGTACATTGCTGCAATTTATTATAAATTTACTACAATACTTCAATAAGTTACATTCTACTTATGACAAGGGTATCAGAATAAAATTTGCTATACATTTCATTTCAGACTTATTAAACAAAACGTAACTCATCATTTGCATACTTAAATCTTCTATTGAGAAGATTTTTTTTGAGTGAGTGTATAAATATAGAATGGGAAATAATAGTTTAATTTCTCTAACATAATAAAATAGGCTATAGATGTGAAATTCTCTATTCATTTTATTTCAGATTTCCATTAGGATCTTACACATAAGAGCCTTACGTAAAATTTAAATCTAATATGTTAAACACATTAGAGATTACAGTTATGTAAATATTAAATGGACAAAAATGTTTAATTTCTTCATGAAAGGATCTTCATACATGTCCAACTATTATAATATTCCTGAGTGAAACGATTAATTATAAATGGCACTTTAAGTTAATAACATGTTTTTTCCTATTTTGTAAAGATAAATTCTCTTATTAACAAATTAAGTAAATAAAAAAAAAAAAAAAACAATTCTATGAATCCATTAATAACTGTATAGTGTATTAAATGTTGCATATTATTTTGACAATTTTATAATAATAATTGCCTTTTCTTATAATTTCAACATAAATATCACAAACACGTATTGAAAACATTGAACTTTCAAATAACTTTAAAAAAAATTATGACCGATTCATCATGAATAATTCATTTTATTAAGGTCAAGATAACTGCATTATTATATATTTTGGTTTTAAATAAGATATATTAAACGTTTATCGCAATAAAAAGTTATACCTTGATACTGATTTACTCATTAAATAAAAACTAAACTCATTGGCTCACTTTGAACGGAAAAAACAATATAAAAATGGAATAATACAAAATAGATATTAAATTCAACATACATTTCATTTCAGATATGCAAAATTATGAGTTAAGTAGTTCAATTACTATTCCCTCACACGTTAGTTAAAACAATCTAATAATATTGAATTACGAGTCATATTTAGACTCTATATAATATTACAATAGGTAACATTCACTTTAAGATATCAAATAAAGTCCCTCTATTTACAAACTATCCGATTATTTTAACCTAATAACATAAATAATTACTTTATAGATGTAAATTGCTGATATTTATTATAAATTTACTACAAGACTTCAATAAGTTATATTCTACTTATGACAAGGGTATTAAAATAAAATTTGATACACATTTCATTTCAGACTTGTTAAACAAAACGTTATTCATCATTTGCATACTTAAGTCCTTCTGTTGAGAAGATTTTTTTATGTGAGTGTATGAATATAGAATTGAAAAATAATAGTTTATTTTCTCTAATATATTGCAATAGGCTATAGATGTGAAGTTCTCTATACATTTCATCTCAGATTTCCATTGGGATCTTACGCACAAGAGCTTTAAGTAAAATCTTAATCTAATATGTTAAACACATTAGAGCTTGCAGTTCTGTAAATATTAAATGGATAAAAACATTTAATGTCTTCAAGAAAGAATCTTCATAAATGTCTAAACTAATATAATATACAACGATTAAATATTAAATGACACTTTAGGTTAAACATATGTTTTTTCCTACTTTGTAAAGATAATTGAGTAAATAAAACAACAATGAAACCATTAATAACTTTATAGTGTATTAAATGTCGTATATTATGTTGATAATTTAGTCTTTTCTTATGATTTCAACATAAATATCACAAACACGTATTGAAAAAATTGAACTTTCAAATAACTTTAAAAAATAAAAAGTTATACCTTGATATAATACAGTCAATCATCCTACTTATGTAACCATTCATATTCACCTTAGAATACTTTATATTGTTTTCTCTTTAAATGAGCCATAAGAGTAAATACTATAATGGATGTTATGTTTAAACAATTTGTATAACACAGGGTATACCAACCGTTTAAGTATATGCTTCTTTTGTTTTCATATCTTCTAATATTCGGTTTAATGATAGAAATGAAGATGTAATGAAAATGATAGCAAAATAAAATAAACTTAGCCAAGTAAATTAATTTCTTGTTTTCATAAAGATATTTTATTAGTATTTGCAATATAAATTTTTAAAGAACAATTTTTTGTTAGTATAATGCAAATAAATGCAAGTCTGTGACATTGATGAAAATAAAAGAAATATCTATTAACAATTAAGCTGACTAAGTGATAGTACGTTTTGGATCAAGTGGGGTCACGCGATATGATAGCACACTGAACTAGAAGTCTAAACTAAATATACCAGTTATATTAACATTGAAACCTAAGTAAATCGGTCAAAAAGGTCATATATGAGTAACTAAATTAAATTGATTTTCAATTACGTTCATTCTAGTTTTATGTGATTAAATTTTAGTTTTTTCATAAACATTTTCTGTGTGATAAACACTGTCAATAAATGACTAAAACTCAAATGTTATAATAGTTAACTATTCTGAATTTTTTACATTTGAGTAAACAAATACTATGATTAGTCGTTTAAGAGCTTTATATCAAGACCTATTCTCTACTATGTATTGTAAATTTACTTAACAGTAACATAAAATACTGTATTTATAAGATATAACATGATTTTACAGTTATATTTACATTTTTTAATAACTAACAAGTAAGTTTCTGTATGTTTAGTTACTTTCTACATTTGTGAATTAATATAAGACATCTAAGCCACATAAATTTATAAATCCATCGATTTATTTTAAATGACTGACTAAATTAGTTTGGGCTAGAAAATGAAGGTACTATACAGATGATACACTTCTGGTCTAATGTACTTCACATATTGGATCTTGCAGTTCTGTAAATCTAGGCATTAAATGAACGAAACATTTTTTACTTCTCAATGAGAGGATTCTCATACGTATTCAACTACTTTATTAAAACTTAGCGAAATGATTTAAATATGCATGACAATCGGTGTAAAGCAGGTTTTTTCCTATTTTGTAAAGATAATTGGATAGATAAAACAACAATTTATAATTCCGTTAATAACTACATTGTGAATTGAATTTTACATATTATGTTAATAGTTTATAAAATAGTCTTTTGCTTATGACTAATTTTAAGTGTATAATTTATTTTGGTATACAAGCCTTGTAAATATACACATATTATTGTTTAT
This sequence comes from Stictocephala bisonia, assembly GCA_035578905.1. Lineage (NCBI taxonomy): Eukaryota > Metazoa > Arthropoda > Insecta > Hemiptera > Membracidae > Stictocephala > Stictocephala bisonia. Next base: position 49,658 of record JAQJVL010003668.1, on the reverse strand, counting down.
TAGTCTTTATATCTGATCAAATATTAAATATTTTCAATGGACAAAAACATTCATTTTTCAAATAACGGATATAAATTCATATACAACAATTATATCATACTCGAGCCAAACTATTAAAATTAAAGTTTATCAACGACTGTAAAGATAATTTATATAATCAAATATTTAGGTAAATAAAACAATATACGAGATTCAATGTCCGTATGTTGTGCAGGGGAGAGAACTGTGTATCAGGCTTGTCAGACTAACGTATTACTGTTGGCTGAGCAGAACGAAAGAAGGATAAACGAAAAAATTAGTTTAATTTCTTATTAGTATATAGCGCAAATAAATGCAAATCTATAGCATTAAAGAAAATAAGAGAAATATCGATCAACAAGTAAGCTGACTAAATGATAGTACATTTCCGGTTCAAGTGATATGATAGCGCACTCGAATAGACTCAAATTAAATCACTTAATTATCGAATGAAAATATAAACTTTGCATTAAAAGATGTATAAAATATGCACACTGTGACCCTATAATAAAAAACCATTTAGTGGGAAACTAAAACTGATTCACCAAGAGCAGTTACATTTTAGAACTTAATTTTATACGGTTAAATTTCAGTTTTCGCCGAGGCTATAAATATCTAATAAACGAGCAAATTGTATGGCGATAACAATTATATGAATAAACATAAAATAATGGACATACACAAATCTATTAAATTTTTTTAAATAACTAATAAGGAACTATGTGTTTCTATAATTTTTAGTTAATTTATACAATCATTCACCTCAATGAACCCATAAATAGGAACAAATATAAGACTTCAAAATCACAGAAAATTTATAAATCGCACGATTTATTTTAAATTACCAACTGAATTAGTTTAGGATTTAAAAAATAAGGTATTATACAAATGATACGCTTCTTATATCACCATTAGGATGTTATACATAAGAGCTTCAAATAAAATTTTAGTCTAAAATGCTTCGCATATATTAAGTGTATAGTTTATTTTGGTAAACATGATAAAACAAACACACATGACAAAACTAGGGAGAAAATGTATATTATAAAACAAATACGACCAACTTAGTTACATTGAACTGGTGTCAGTCCATTTATAAATATACTTTTTTGTAAATTACAAACTAAAACGACTTAGTAGACTAGAATATACAAGCCTTGTAAATATAATACACTTCTGAGATATCCATTATGAGCTTTAACTTACTTTATAGTGCTTCACATATTATTGTTTATTAGTCTGTATATCTAATCAAAATATTTCATCAATTATATCATACTTGAGCCAAGCTAAATTAAATTAAGTTCAACAAATGTTCATCAATTTTCTTTTTTAACTGTAAATATAACTTATATAATCCGATATTTGGGTAAATAAAACAATATACGAGATGTTCTATGCAAGAAATATATTCTTATTCTTTATTTATTTGCAAATTTTTCACATATTTATTTACAAATAATGTCCTTGCTCAGAATCTTTGAACTTGCGATTCTTCAACTCCTTTCAGCTCGGCCATTAGTCTGTTGTAGAGTTCTTCCCCACACTCTTTAGGACCGATGCTTTCAAATAATTTAATAAATGAGTATTCGTGATTTCTAACTTTGTTGCAAACGTAACAATCAGGACCACAAGTAGCTGTTTCTTTTTGTTCCCTCTTAAATTTTATATTTTCTACATCCTCGACCAGTTCAGCCATTCTTTGAAGTTTTTCTTCAGCTTCTGGACTCCAGCTAGGTTTTGCAAATCTCAGCTCAAACATAACCATCAGCAAGTTTGTATACATTGTACCTATAGGGGATAGTGTTGTTACCCGGAGTGCGATAAAGTGTCTGAACAATACTTTTATGTAACCTGTAAACTGTATTGAAAAAATGGTGGGTGGATAGTAACAGATTTATATAAAATGCTGTCAAAATCAGACGGTTATGCTTAAATAGGATCCAGAAGTTGTTATTCTTATCTTAAGGATACTGTTTCATACAAAAACAGTTCACTCTTAACACGTGTGATAATATATAACTCACATATGTTTACTATATTACAGACAATTTTCAATAAATTTATAATAGCGATTTTTGAAGCTAAAAATACACATACGAATGAAAATAACTTACGTTAAATTTCAATACCCATAACACATATCATGTATCACATGTACATCACATAGTCATGTAATATTTTTGTTATTTTTAGTATAATAAATATTAAAGAATATGAAACTAAATCAACTGCGATGATGCTATTAAAACGAATCTCAACCATATTACAGTTGTATTATTGTTTATGATAACTCTTTTTGACACTTTTTTCTTTAGTTAGCATATATTTTTATTTATTTACTCCCCAAAAAACTAGATATGATTTGTTTGTACCATGATGAGTTTTAGTTAACAGCCATTGTAAAACTGTACATAGTGAAGCCCAATAAATGAATTTTAATGTGAAGTGCAGTTGAACATTCAATACCTTCCCTTTCATCCAAATAATGAACTTTATACTTAAGGTAACACTAAAAAACCATATACTATACGAACAAAACTATACTTTGTCTAGCTATATAAATACTAACGTACATAACTAGACTTTATATTCGTATAATACATTTAAGTATGTAGGATTAACATAATGAACTTAGGTATAGGGCATATATTTTATTTTACGATACCTATTTACGTTGTATTCATGTTATTTATACATTTAATGTGGAATGGAAACTGTAATTTAGATAATAATTTATTTCTCAAACACAGTGAATTATTAGCATTGATATTAAGTAACACTCAAATAATAATATGGAATGCAAACTATAAATTACTTTCAAAGCTAATTCACATTCACTTTGTCTTATTAGAATTGATATTAGAGGCATTCTAGATAATTTATATGACGTTTGTGTAAATAAAACCATATGTCTATTTTAAACTAGCCAAGGCCAGAGGATTAAGGCAATGAGGAAAGAACAAAGTGACCCAAATGCCGTTCAAAGACAAATAGGTAAAACACAGTTAGTTTGAATACATAATATCTATTAACATAGCTTTATTCATTAAAATTATACGCATATAATACAATTTTAAAACAACCGTTATAAACTCAATTTGTCCTACTTCAAATCTACGTTTAGTTTAAAATATAATGCATAATTTTCATTACGTTTTAAACTTTAATTTTTACTATTTTAACTAAAGAATATCCCAAAGACAGATATAGTAGCTTATGGTAACTTTTTAGTGCAACTTCATTGAATTCGAATTTTAGACATACACATACAAAAGGGGCTTATAATACTAAGTATACTGTATAATTTTATAATTTTTACTGTAGATATTTAATTTAAAACAGGAAATCTTTTTTTAAACTATTTTTTCATAGGATATTATTGGTATTCAACATTTATACAATATTGAATTGTAAATGCGTAGTTTATTAAATGCTTTTGTAAAGTCTGCAACGATATGTGCTATCATTTAGAGTATAATATAAAACCTCTACTGCTCATAATGATCAGTTTAGAGGTATTTGCATAGTGAAATGAAGTATCCTATTCATACTAAATTTTTTAAAATAATGCAAAATATAAAATTTTAATGTTAACTTATGTCTCATGCACTGTCTTATTAGTAAATTCAGAATTTGCAATATTATATTCGTATTAGATATAGCAAAACAAAACAAAAAAAAAAGAAAATTTAATTACGTATAAGCATGTAAATAAAATGTACACAGAAAGGAGTCTAGCAGTATTGTTAATAAAATACGATTATTTCTCATAACCAGTTTGAAAGCAAAATAGTTAACCTTAGCACGATGACCCGTAGTAATAAGTCAAGATAACCATAGATAAAGTAAGAGGCTACTGCTGACATCGATATGTTATAGCATGAGTACAAATAAGATTTCCTGTTTTAAATTAAATATCTACAGTAAAAATTATAAAATTATACAGTATACTTAGTATTATAAGCCCCTTTTGTATGTGTATGTCTACAATTCGAATTCAATGAAGTTGCACTAAAAAGTTACCATAAGCTACTATATCTGTCTTTGGGATATTCTTTAGTTAAAATAGTAATAATTAAAGTTTAAAACGTAATGAAAATTATGCATTATATTTTAAACTAAACGTAGATTTGAAGTAGGACAAATTGAGTTTATAACGGTTGTTTTAAAATTGTATTATATGCGTATAATTTTAATGAATAAAGCTATGTTAATAGATATTATGTATTCAAACTAACTGTGTTTTACCTATTTGTCTTTGAACGGCATTTGGGTCACTTTGTTCTTTCCTCATTGCCTTAATCCTCTGGCCTTGGCTAGTTTAAAATAGACATATGGTTTTATTTACACAAACGTCATATAAATTATCTAGAATGCCTCTAATATCAATTCTAATAAGACAAAGTGAATGTGAATTAGCTTTGAAAGTAATTTATAGTTTGCATTCCATATTATTATTTGAGTGTTACTTAATATCAATGCTAATAATTCACTGTGTTTGAGAAATAAATTATTATCTAAATTACAGTTTCCATTCCACATTAAATGTATAAATAACATGAATACAACGTAAATAGGTATCGTAAAATAAAATATATGCCCTATACCTAAGTTCATTATGTTAATCCTACATACTTAAATGTATTATACGAATATAAAGTCTAGTTATGTACGTTAGTATTTATATAGCTAGACAAAGTATAGTTTTGTTCGTATAGTATATGGTTTTTTAGTGTTACCTTAAGTATAAAGTTCATTATTTGGATGAAAGGGAAGGTATTGAATGTTCAACTGCACTTCACATTAAAATTCATTTATTGGGCTTCACTATGTACAGTTTTACAATGGCTGTTAACTAAAACTCATCATGGTACAAACAAATCATATCTAGTTTTTTGGGGAGTAAATAAATAAAAATATATGCTAACTAAAGAAAAAAGTGTCAAAAAGAGTTATCATAAACAATAATACAACTGTAATATGGTTGAGATTCGTTTTAATAGCATCATCGCAGTTGATTTAGTTTCATATTCTTTAATATTTATTATACTAAAAATAACAAAAATATTACATGACTATGTGATGTACATGTGATACATGATATGTGTTATGGGTATTGAAATTTAACGTAAGTTATTTTCATTCGTATGTGTATTTTTAGCTTCAAAAATCGCTATTATAAATTTATTGAAAATTGTCTGTAATATAGTAAACATATGTGAGTTATATATTATCACACGTGTTAAGAGTGAACTGTTTTTGTATGAAACAGTATCCTTAAGATAAGAATAACAACTTCTGGATCCTATTTAAGCATAACCGTCTGATTTTGACAGCATTTTATATAAATCTGTTACTATCCACCCACCATTTTTTCAATACAGTTTACAGGTTACATAAAAGTATTGTTCAGACACTTTATCGCACTCCGGGTAACAACACTATCCCCTATAGGTACAATGTATACAAACTTGCTGATGGTTATGTTTGAGCTGAGATTTGCAAAACCTAGCTGGAGTCCAGAAGCTGAAGAAAAACTTCAAAGAATGGCTGAACTGGTCGAGGATGTAGAAAATATAAAATTTAAGAGGGAACAAAAAGAAACAGCTACTTGTGGTCCTGATTGTTACGTTTGCAACAAAGTTAGAAATCACGAATACTCATTTATTAAATTATTTGAAAGCATCGGTCCTAAAGAGTGTGGGGAAGAACTCTACAACAGACTAATGGCCGAGCTGAAAGGAGTTGAAGAATCGCAAGTTCAAAGATTCTGAGCAAGGACATTATTTGTAAATAAATATGTGAAAAATTTGCAAATAAATAAAGAATAAGAATATATTTCTTGCATAGAACATCTCGTATATTGTTTTATTTACCCAAATATCGGATTATATAAGTTATATTTACAGTTAAAAAAGAAAATTGATGAACATTTGTTGAACTTAATTTAATTTAGCTTGGCTCAAGTATGATATAATTGATGAAATATTTTGATTAGATATACAGACTAATAAACAATAATATGTGAAGCACTATAAAGTAAGTTAAAGCTCATAATGGATATCTCAGAAGTGTATTATATTTACAAGGCTTGTATATTCTAGTCTACTAAGTCGTTTTAGTTTGTAATTTACAAAAAAGTATATTTATAAATGGACTGACACCAGTTCAATGTAACTAAGTTGGTCGTATTTGTTTTATAATATACATTTTCTCCCTAGTTTTGTCATGTGTGTTTGTTTTATCATGTTTACCAAAATAAACTATACACTTAATATATGCGAAGCATTTTAGACTAAAATTTTATTTGAAGCTCTTATGTATAACATCCTAATGGTGATATAAGAAGCGTATCATTTGTATAATACCTTATTTTTTAAATCCTAAACTAATTCAGTTGGTAATTTAAAATAAATCGTGCGATTTATAAATTTTCTGTGATTTTGAAGTCTTATATTTGTTCCTATTTATGGGTTCATTGAGGTGAATGATTGTATAAATTAACTAAAAATTATAGAAACACATAGTTCCTTATTAGTTATTTAAAAAAATTTAATAGATTTGTGTATGTCCATTATTTTATGTTTATTCATATAATTGTTATCGCCATACAATTTGCTCGTTTATTAGATATTTATAGCCTCGGCGAAAACTGAAATTTAACCGTATAAAATTAAGTTCTAAAATGTAACTGCTCTTGGTGAATCAGTTTTAGTTTCCCACTAAATGGTTTTTTATTATAGGGTCACAGTGTGCATATTTTATACATCTTTTAATGCAAAGTTTATATTTTCATTCGATAATTAAGTGATTTAATTTGAGTCTATTCGAGTGCGCTATCATATCACTTGAACCGGAAATGTACTATCATTTAGTCAGCTTACTTGTTGATCGATATTTCTCTTATTTTCTTTAATGCTATAGATTTGCATTTATTTGCGCTATATACTAATAAGAAATTAAACTAATTTTTTCGTTTATCCTTCTTTCGTTCTGCTCAGCCAACAGTAATACGTTAGTCTGACAAGCCTGATACACAGTTCTCTCCCCTGCACAACATACGGACATTGAATCTCGTATATTGTTTTATTTACCTAAATATTTGATTATATAAATTATCTTTACAGTCGTTGATAAACTTTAATTTTAATAGTTTGGCTCGAGTATGATATAATTGTTGTATATGAATTTATATCCGTTATTTGAAAAATGAATGTTTTTGTCCATTGAAAATATTTAATATTTGATCAGATATAAAGACTAATAAACAATAATATGTGTATATTTACAAGGCTTGTATACCAAAATAAATTATACACTTAAAATTAGTCATAAGCAAAAGACTATTTTATAAACTATTAACATAATATGTAAAATTCAATTCACAATGTAGTTATTAACGGAATTATAAATTGTTGTTTTATCTATCCAATTATCTTTACAAAATAGGAAAAAACCTGCTTTACACCGATTGTCATGCATATTTAAATCGTTTCGCTAAGTTTTAATAAAGTAGTTGAATACGTATGAGAATCCTCTCATTGAGAAGTAAAAAATGTTTCGTTCATTTAATGCCTAGATTTACAGAACTGCAAGATCCAATATGTGAAGTACATTAGACCAGAAGTGTATCATCTGTATAGTACCTTCATTTTCTAGCCCAAACTAATTTAGTCAGTCATTTAAAATAAATCGATGGATTTATAAATTTATGTGGCTTAGATGTCTTATATTAATTCACAAATGTAGAAAGTAACTAAACATACAGAAACTTACTTGTTAGTTATTAAAAAATGTAAATATAACTGTAAAATCATGTTATATCTTATAAATACAGTATTTTATGTTACTGTTAAGTAAATTTACAATACATAGTAGAGATAGGTCTTGATATAAAGCTCTTAAACGACTAATCATAGTATTTGTTTACTCAAATGTAAAAAATTCAGAATAGTTAACTATTATAACATTTGAGTTTTAGTCATTTATTGACAGTGTTTATCACACAGAAAATGTTTATGAAAAAACTAAAATTTAATCATATAAAATTAGAATGAACGTAATTGAAAATCAATTTAATTAAAAAATACATATTTTATTAATTTAGTTACTCATATATGACCTTTTTGACCGATTTACTTAGGTTTCAATGTTAATATAACTGGTATATTTAGTTTAGACTTCTAGTTCAGTGTACTATCATATCGCGTGACCCCACTTGATCCAAAACGTACTATCACTTAGTCAGCTTAATTGTTAATAGATATTTCTTTTATTTTCATCAATGTCACAGACTTGCATTTATTTGCATTATACTAACAAAAAATTGTTCTTTAAAAATTTATATTGCAAATACTAATAAAATATCTTTATGAAAACAAGAAATTAATTTACTTGGCTAAGTTTATTTTATTTTGCTATCATTTTCATTACATCTTCATTTCTATCATTAAACCGAATATTAGAAAATATGTAAACAAAAGAAGTATATAATTAAACGGTTGGTATACCCTGTGTTATACAAATTGTTTAAACATAACATCCATTATAGTATTTACTCTTATGGCTCATTTAAAGAGAAAACAATATAAAGTATTCTAAGGTGAATATGAATGGTTACATAAGTAGGATGATTGACTGTATTATATCAAGGTATAACTTTTTATTTTATAAAGTTATTTGAAAGTTCAATTTTTTCAATACGTGTTTGTGATATTTATGTTGAAATCATAAGAAAAGACTAAATTATCAACATAATATACGACATTTAATACACTATAAAGTTATTAATGGTTTCATTGTTGTTTTATTTACTCAATTATCTTTACAAAGTAGGAAAAAACATATGTTTAACCTAAAGTGTCATTTAATATTTAATCGTTGTATATTATATTAGTTTAGACATTTATGAAGATTCTTTCTTGAAGACATTAAATGTTTTTATCCATTTAATATTTACAGAACTGCAAGCTCTAATGTGTTTAACATATTAGATTAAGATTTTACTTAAAGCTCTTGTGCGTAAGATCCCAATGGAAATCTGAGATGAAATGTATAGAGAACTTCACATCTATAGCCTATTGCAATATATTAGAGAAAATAAACTATTATTTTTCAATTCTATATTCATACACTCACATAAAAAAATCTTCTCAACAGAAGGACTTAAGTATGCAAATGATGAATAACGTTTTGTTTAACAAGTCTGAAATGAAATGTGTATCAAATTTTATTTTAATACCCTTGTCATAAGTAGAATATAACTTATTGAAGTCTTGTAGTAAATTTATAATAAATATCAGCAATTTACATCTATAAAGTAATTATTTATGTTATTAGGTTAAAATAATCGGATAGTTTGTAAATAGAGGGACTTTATTTGATATCTTAAAGTGAATGTTACCTATTGTAATATTATATAGAGTCTAAATATGACTCGTAATTCAATATTATTAGATTGTTTTAACTAACGTGTGAGGGAATAGTAATTGAACTACTTAACTCATAATTTTGCATATCTGAAATGAAATGTATGTTGAATTTAATATCTATTTTGTATTATTCCATTTTTATATTGTTTTTCCGTTCAAAGTGAGCCAATGAGTTTAGTTTTTATTTAATAAGTAAATCAGTATCAAGGTATAACTTTTTATTGCGATAAACGTTTAATATATCTTATTTAAAACCAAAATATATAATAATGCAGTTATCTTGACCTTAATAAAATGAATTATTCATGATGAATCGGTCATAATTTTTTTTTAAAGTTATTTGAAAGTTCAATGTTTTCAATACGTGTTTGTGATATTTATGTTGAAATTATAAGAAAAGGCAATTATTATTATAAAATTGTCAAAATAATATGCAACATTTAATACACTATACAGTTATTAATGGATTCATAGAATTGTTTTTTTTTTTTTTTATTTACTTAATTTGTTAATAAGAGAATTTATCTTTACAAAATAGGAAAAAACATGTTATTAACTTAAAGTGCCATTTATAATTAATCGTTTCACTCAGGAATATTATAATAGTTGGATATGTATGAAGATCCTTTCATGAAGAAATTAAACATTTTTGTCCATTTAATATTTACATAACTGTAATCTCTAATGTGTTTAACATATTAGATTTAAATTTTACGTAAGGCTCTTATGTGTAAGATCCTAATGGAAATCTGAAATAAAATGAATAGAGAATTTCACATCTATAGCCTATTTTATTATGTTAGAGAAATTAAACTATTATTTCCCATTCTATATTTATACACTCACTCAAAAAAAATCTTCTCAATAGAAGATTTAAGTATGCAAATGATGAGTTACGTTTTGTTTAATAAGTCTGAAATGAAATGTATAGCAAATTTTATTCTGATACCCTTGTCATAAGTAGAATGTAACTTATTGAAGTAATGTAGTAAATTTATAATAAATTGCAGCAATGTACATCTATAAAGTAATTATTTATGATATTAGGTTAAAATAATGGGATAGTTTGTAAATAGAGAGGCTTTATTTGATATCTTAAAGTAAATGCTACATATTGTAATATTACATATGTCTAAATATGGCTCGCAATTCAATATTATTCGATTGTTTTAGTTAACGTGTGAGGGAATAATAATTGAACTACTTAACTCATAATTTTAATCATTACCAATATCAACTAAATATAAAATTTACTAACAAATTTCAGACATCTCTATCCTTTAGCAGAAGACACATCAGCTATATAGCTGTAGCAGACAACAAACCGACACATTTTTTTGCATCTGGTTTGAATATTAAATTATCATAACAAATTAATATATTAAATACAAATTATTATTTGGATAAATGCTCTAAATATTACTGAACCATTTATGAAAGAAAAAAAGTCACTATTTAGGACACCAGAGCCAACTAGAAACTTTGGTTGTTGTTGAGAAAAATGCATGTCCAGATACTAATGAAGTTTCCTCTCTTTGCAGATTTGTATTAAATTATATGAATTTTTATATCTTTCTCACTACCACTAAAGTATATATTAAAAATAAACATTTTGTATGCCGATTTATATATAAAAATTAATTGCATTTATTATGGTACAACGAAAATAGTGATTTAATATGAACAATGTACTTCACATAAGTGGAATATTGAAATAAAATATGATACAAAAAAAACAGAATCCTTTTCAATCTGTTTAAATTTACCGCCATAGTAATTATTGTATTATAACGTGACAAAGAATAAATATCGGTTGACCATACTGATGAATCTATGCACTTATTATTGTACACGGATTTATTATAGTTTAATACGAATGAAAGCGTAAGTTGGCAACACCGACAACAAGAAAAAATACTGGTATACACTTTATATAGTATACATGATTTATTATTGTATAATTTAATAATCATATATGTATTTTATATAGTATAATGCAATTAATCGTCAGTTGGTACATTTTATATAGTAAAAAGAAAAACAGTTTTTTTTTTGCATCTTTCATATAGTATGGCACCACACCAGCTGATACTAGCAGACAACAAACCAACAGATTGTTTTTTTTTTACATCTGGTTTAAATGGTCAGAACAAATAAATACTATATTTGTTAGACTAATTTGTATTGTCCAAAATACAAATTATTGGAAACATCGGTACATTTTATATACTATAAATGCATCATGTACTTTATATAGTATGACTCGTTAAAAGCGAAGCGAACCACATCATCTATCAGCAAAATTAGACTTAGAAAATTTTCTCGTATACAAAGAGTTCTCTGGTAGCAGAAGACACATCAGCTGTTGTAAACAAAAATCATCTGTAGACAACATCAACAAAAAACAAAAACCCTCTGGTTTATTTGTTAGACGGGCAGAATAAATTAATACTATATAAAATACAAAATATTACTATTATTATTCAAATTAATACTGTATACTGTGTAACAAGAAAAAATACACTAGTTAATTGAAGCACAACCTGTTCTTTTTCATAGAGTTTTCGAAAATATAAATATAAATTATTATATGAATATCACATACTATATGTAGGTACTATTTAAATTCATAGAATAGTATTTTACCTTAAGATTTTTAAATACTAAATTAAATATTTAATAAAATATAGTATGATTTTTATTTTCTATATATCTACTAAATATATAAACCACTTAAATATGGAATCCGAACAACATGTAATGAAAAATAAAGTATCAGGCTAGCAGAAATGAGCAGCAGTCACATAATCAGTTCGCGAGAAAGTCGCGACTATCTTACGGAGAGGTCGCCGGGTCACGCTGATTTGATAGTGGCACAGCGCGCGGCAACTGTAACATTGATAACTCCTACCAGTCTTTGCTCGCCTAATACTTAACAACCATTTTAACGTATTTATTGTCGACCGAAAAGGATATAAAAGGATAACGAATTTAAATTAATATTACTGTAACACCGAAAAACGCGTTTGTATTTAATATAGTATAACTAAAAGAGAGAAAACAAAAATCATATATGTATTTATTATAGTATAATGTAATAAATCGTGCGAGTTGGTAACACTGCGAAAAAACAATTCGTACATTTTATATAGTATAAAGAGAAACTGATTTTTTTCGGTTTGAATGGTCATCAATACTATATTAAATACGAATTAAAATACATTTCATATAGTATAACGTGGCTCGAGCGAAGCGAACGAAGCCACACACGTTCTTCTGCCGCTACTTACGTTACCCTCTCGGGTGTGTCACTGTGCCGCAGTGGTATCGACTCCGTTTCACAAACGGAAGGTTCTCAGATCGATCCCGGCACCGGTCACCAACACTTTTTGCCACACAATAAAATACAATTAATTTAATATATACGCCGTGACGTCAGACCAAAACAACACTGACCTAGGACAACGTCGCGGGGGGTCCACGTGCTCGTAGTAAACAATAGTATGTGTACTACTGACAGAAAAAAGAGCGCGAAAACGGCATGACGTCACACCAAAACAACACTGACCTAGGACAACGTTGCGGGGGGTCCACGTGCTCGTAGTAAACAATAGTATGTGTACTACTGACAGAAAAAAGAGCGCGAAAACGGCATGACGTCACACCAAAACAACACTGACCTAGGACAACGTCGCGGGGGGTCCACGTGCTCGTAGTAAACAATAGTATGTGTACTACTGACAGAAAAAAGAGCGCGAAAACGGCATGACGTCACACCAAAACAACACTGACCTAGGACAACGTCGCGGGGGGTCCACGTGCTCGTAGTAAACTTGACCTTCAAGGTCACCACGTGGTGATTATCAATGAAAGGTCAACGACCTTGCTGATTATCAGTAGTAAACAATAGTAAACTTGACCTCTGGGGTCAACACGTGGTGATAAATTTGTAAACAACAACAGTACAAAGTCCAAGGTTGTGCTCGAACCGGTATTTATATACTACTGTCCTTTAGCCAACTTTGCAAGGCTAAAGTTTGCTAAAGGACTCGCGGGGGATTCCGTGAGAGTGGTGGGACGCACTCTCGGCCAACTTCGACTTGGCAGCGGATACCCGGGTGGGGCCAGCATGTGACGCACTGGCTTTTCCTAATAAGGCAACTGCCGTTAGGAGTCGTCACTAGGTTCCCTTAGCTTGCTTTTACCCTCCCCAGTGCCGTGTTAGAACACCGATGTGTCTAACATTGAGCCACTTTCTGGTCTTGTAAATTTTAGGTATTCTCCGAAACAGTCAATACATTTCCCGTAAAAAGTGGTTTTTTGCTTATATCTCGAAAACGGTGCGTCCTAGAGCCTTGGAAATTTTTTTCGACCCCCGAAAGCCTTTTAAACCAACCTGTATACACCATTTCCGACCTACCTATAGCAAAATTTTCCCAAAAATAACACCTTTGAACTTATCTTTACCCCCACCTCTTTGGATCTAGTTTCGTTATTTACCGTCCGATTTCGCTCAAATTTGGTACACGTGTACAGATACGCATGCCATACAATATAAACCGTTTGTATTATGTATATGTCGTCTCTGGACTTATCTTTACCCCCACCACTCCGGATCTAGTTTCGTTATTTACCGTCCGATTTCGCTCAAATTTGGTACAAGTAGTGTGAAACTAGGGCTGCTGGCTCAATTGATGACTTCCGGTTGTCAAAAATTTAAAGAAAAGTTGGCCTGCGTCATATTAGAATGTGACGTGGCTGAGGACGTCACAGGGACGTGAATTGATGACGTCACGATTTAAAGTTCAAGGTCATCCAAAGTAAGTTTTAAAAAAGAGATCTTGTACGAATTATTGTTTTCGTTACAATACTATTTTTGTTGTTGATTACAAAATTGGTTACTCAAAAACGAATACGATTCGTACAAGATCTGTATTTGTTTTGAATAACAAAACTTTGTAATCAACAACAAATAGTATTGTAACGAAAACAATAATTCGTACAAGATCTGTGTGTGTGTGTGGGAAATTTTGTAGTGAGGGAATTTTTGTGAGGGAATTTTTTAGGTTAGGGCACTGGAAACAATAAATACGGAATAACTTTTTTTGTAATTTTCAAATTTTGTTTCTCTCTTCTTCTACTACTACTTCAGTCCCTCTTCTCATCGATGTTGTTTGTGGTGGTGGTGGTGGTACATATTCCAAGTCTGAACGATAGTTGTTGTTGCAAACACTTCATTGTTTTCTTAATCTTCAATTAGTGATAGCAAAATTGCTTCAATATCTGAAGATGTAGTGCTACTCACCTCTTGTACTTGAATTTCCCGTTCATCTATAACTGGTACATGAGAAATGTTATTTGTGCTATAGTGTGTTGATGAAGAAACTGTATCATCTTGTACTGGAGAGTCCATTTATTTCTTCTTGTTGTTGTAATAAGAGCGAGAGGTGCACTATTCGACAGCTGGATGCGAAGTGATGTAGCGCCAGCACGTCCGCTAGGGACTCGGGTTCTCCCCCACCACCACTTTACCCCCACTACTTTACCCCCACCACTCAACTTTGTTCTTCTTCTATTCAGAAACGGGTTCGCCTTTTATCTTCATCATCAGAGTGTTGTATAAATCTTCACCGCACTCTGCAGGTCCAATGTTTTCTAACAAGCGGGTAAATGTTCTTTCTTCAAATTTGATAAAGCATTCTATGAAATGCTTACCAAACCGTAGAGGTAATTTCGATGAACACTTCAACTGCTGTTTCCTCTTCTCTACAGATAGCGCTATGTGCTCCATCAATTTAAGTTTGTACTTGTAGTCATGACAACTCCATGTTGGATTAGCACGTTTCAACTCGGTCAAGACCTTCAATAAGTCTGTGTTCATGTTCACGCAGAGCCTGACGAGATGATACTGACTTAAAACACACAAGAACAACAAAGTTAAATAAAATGAATTTGTGGTGGGGGTAAACAATAAAAAGAAGTAAAACTCCGTGTTCAGTTCCAAAAACTTAAACAGCAAAAATTTTACAAGTCCGAAATGTAGGTCAAGGTCACCGAAATTGGTTTTTAAAAAAACCAACACGGCAGTATCTTATTTCATATACTGCCGTGTTGGTTTAATTTTTTTTTATTTTTTTTTTTTGTATTTTGTTTTTTATTTACAACAACTATTTACAACACCTATTTACAATTGACTAGAATAACTACAATACAAACAAATTGATTTTACAAAATCCATTATTCGTGCGAGACGTGCAGAGTGAGTTCTGTAGAGTTGTTTCCACTTGATCCGTGGGACACCAGATACAAGGATCCAGGTTGAATGTTCCGCAAATCCACATTCATCAGTAGATGAACAAATCGTTTCGG
Source organism: Stictocephala bisonia (assembly GCA_035578905.1). NCBI lineage: Eukaryota > Metazoa > Arthropoda > Insecta > Hemiptera > Membracidae > Stictocephala > Stictocephala bisonia. Next base: position 33,837 of record JAQJVL010003668.1, on the reverse strand, counting down.
TAGAAACACTTGAAATTTTGCTTCATCACCTTGTGTGAAGGGGGCTTCGCTGAGTGAAACCAAAACCGCTTCTCCGTGTGTTGTTTCCATATTCCTTAGGTTGTGTACTATGCAGTGCCGGTTTTCTTTTAGCTCTGAACATTTCTTTGTAAATAGAACGTTGGATTTCGATTGTGTGTTGAATATTTCAACTAGTGCTTGAAGAGACTGCTTCTGCGGTGGTGTTGTCATCTTTGTAGTCGCTGCTGTGTTCTGATATAATGCCTCCTCGGAGTCTGTCATAACAGTGGTGCTGCGGACGAACCACTACCGGACATTTATACCCTCCGGTACCCCCACCACCAACACCATCACATATGTTTCCAGCCTTCAAGTAACTCGCTAAACGGTACGCGTTGCGTATAGCACACTCTGATAGTCCATGTTTAGGATTGTTAGTATTTACACAAATATGACCTTGTTGATTTGTAAAGTCCTTGTCTACATATATATCGTAGACTTTTCCGTACGTGTATCGTTGTATCCAGTTTCTCTTTTCTAATCCTCTTGTGTAAATAACATTATATTGTCTACAAAACTGAAACATGATACTGTGTAGATTAGTGTAAGCTATATAGCCTTCATACCACTGTATGTGATGGAAATATTTTGTCATCCATGCGTTTGTTCTTTTTTTTTTTGAATTTAGTTTGTTCCAGGAGAACGGAGGTTCAAACATAAATGGGTAAACAACAAATGTGTGCAAGTCTAAAATTATTAATTCTTTGATAATAAACTTATCATTGTTTCCACGAAACGCTTGAAATTCTATAACACAAGGTCTTGTGATTATATCTAATCCATCCATGTCGGAGGTCTTGCATCAACTGTTTTCCACACCACGGTAGGTATTCTTAAATACCAGGCCGTACAGTTACAGGCGCGTTGGTGTATATTTAACGTGGGCTTCATCCCCGGTAGGCCTACCCCACTTTCACATAATTTTTTTTTGTATTTTTCAAAGTTTTTATTTTATTGTTTTAACTCATTAACCTTGTTGATCTTTTGCAGGTTCAATGTTTTCTACTTCTCCAACTTCTTCTTCTTCTTCTTCTGTTGCTTCTACGGTGTTTTTAAAGTCTTTCAATAGTCGCGACATTTCAACTTCATGAGGTATTCTATTAAAAACAGACGTATCCACAGGTCCGTAGAGTATGGTGCTATCCGGTTGTTTTTCCAACGTGTCCACCAAGTAGTCCTTTATGATAGAGCTAGAAAATACCAACTGTTTCATGTATCTGGTAACGGGTGACGATGCACATTTGAAGATGTGGAATTCTTCACGTGTCAGTATAACTTTATTATCATGTCGAGTCAAGTCTCTAATGCGTACTTGTACTTGCGCACGATGTTTAACTACATCGATCTCGTTGTCACAATCAGAAAGTCGAATGTTTGTTTTCCTTCCACACATACCGTTGTTGAGGTAGCATTCTATTAGATGTAAATGTTTTAAGAGAGATTCTTACGCACTAGTAGAGAACAGTACCACCCTTGGACCGTGGTTCAGTATCACCGTAGGTGAATAATCTAATGATTTCTTCAGTCCAATAGAAGTACTCTTACTTAAACATGATGATATTGGGTAAAAGATCCTTAGAAAAACTTCAGTTAGTATTTCTGTTGCAATGTTTTCCTCAAACTTCCTTTTTCTTTTAATGCCGACTTTGGCTGGTTCTTCTTCATCTTCTTTTCTATTGTCTTCTTGTTTGTTGTCTTCTTTTTTCTCAAACTTTAAAAACTCGTCTATTTCCCTAATAACTTTTGCTTCTACGGTCTTATTTTCATCCTTCAGTAACGGAGTTAATTCCGAATTGTCCTGTGCTAGAGAACTCATTGTGTATATGCGATGTTACCCAAGCGGTGTCACACAAACGAATGAAGGCCGGTCTCAATGCTCCGCTATTTAACTCGGATGTTGTGGTGGGGGTAAAGTTTTCTACAAAACTGTTTTTACAATACCTGACAGTGGTGTGTATGTTACAATTTTATCATGTAAAATTAAACAATACGCAGAAGTATCGTCAGGTATATTTTCCTGAAATTCCATTTCTATCTTGATATCAACATTTGACGATTTCACAGATTCATTTTGTTTTGAACAATCAATTATTACAATCGGTGCCTTACTAACAAACTTTTCAGGACTTAGCAGAGGCATGTTTGTTCTACCGTAGTAGGAACTTTGAAATCTAGCGTACATATCGTACAACACACTGTATCTCTTCTTTTCAAAAGATATATTAATGTTGTCATAAGGATAAAACTGCGAATTCAGGTACACTTTACAATTTGTTAATTTGCAATGATCAAACTCACCAGCGTTTGCGGTAAGTACATTTCTTCTGTTAGTTTGCAATCCGAATATCACGTATCTCACTTTTTCCAATTGTGTAGAAGTCTTTACACTCCATGTGTGTCATTGAGTTGATGGTAAAACAGGATATTCATGAAACTCCCAACTTCTGAACGGCATTACTATATCTCGATCCGATTTTAACTTTTTCAACAGTGTAATACTGTGTTCATCATTTAGCCGTACATGTGGCACTCTCCAAACAATCTTGTCCAATGTTAGTTTCCATTCTATATTGGCATCAGTTGTTCCTGCCGCTGCTTTGATACAATCTTTATCGTTAGACGTTCTCAATAGAACCAATTCTTGTTTTACATTTATTATTATTCTTCTGTAATCTTCAGCAAATCCCAGTAATAATTTCAAAGGTACATAAAAATCAAAGTTTCCCGATGAGTCGGGAGTTAACGTGTCTTTCTCAGGTGCGATCCATCCTGCGACACTCAACAGATTCTTCTCATTCGGTGTTATAGATGCTAAACCTTTCAATGTACTAGAAATGCCAACCTTTTTTGTTGAATCCACTGTAACCCCTGATATTTGATATCTTATTTCGTCAAACAAATACGCCATGGGATTGTTTATGAACGGAACAGTTGATCCAACGGTACCATCTCGTTTTGTTACTCTTCCTTCGATATATAAATAACTTTCACACGGAAGAGTATAAATATCTTGTTGTTGTATAGGAATTCTGATTTCATCGTTATTGTTCAATTTTGACGAAGCGTAAGGGTTGTGCGTGTGATACTCCTTTTCCCATATGGTCTCGTCGAATGTCGGACCTTGCGTTATATCCGCTATATCCATTGTTGTGTTTTTTCACAAGTTTTAATCCAATGTCTTCAAGAAAACGAATGTTTTCACTTGTTAATTCTTCTGCTGCCGAGGAGGTACTGACCTGTTTACTAGTCGACCCTTCCCTTTCAAATGATAGCCCCATTTTTTAGGCAGACGATTTTATATGGATTCGCACAGTTATATCTTCACCTCTGAAGTCAATATGGTCTCCGTCTTGATCTAGTATGTTCACTACAACGTCTGAAATGAAACTGGTGTTTAAAGGGAGGTACACTAAGTTTTGTGGTTTTTCAACTATTTTATATCTCGGTGCGACTGAAGGGTAAAAAGTGTGTAATATATGATTGTTTTCACCGTTTCTATAGGATCCTTGTATAATATTACACATTACATCTATTGAATTAATTTTGAGTATAGTCACTGTGCTATCCCCTGTATACGTCTTATTAGGTTCTAATATATTATCTTGTTTTTCACTAGAGAAAACCAACAGTTTTCCAATCGAATGTTGTTTAGTAAAATCAATGTAATACTTCGAAGTAACTTCAGCTTTCATAGTATTGTTGTTTCCTACTATTTGTATATTATCCTCTCCCATATAGTTTTGTAGAACTTTGTTGATATCGTCTATCTCGTATGAGCCTGTTGGTAAACTAAACACTTCCAGTTGTGAATATTTTCCATCTTTATCTTTAGTCTTGTAGTAATGTATCTTGTTGTTAACACCTTCAGTGATGTTGGGAATAAAGTTGTACGTTGTTAAATCTAACAAGGCCGCTTCCCATAGTACTCCCTGTTGCAAACGAAGAGCTGGAAAAAGGGTAGTTTTCAAAATTGATGAATTTCCGACCAGCGACACTGTATACGATGACATCTTACAGTTGACTAACACTTGTAGCTAAAAAGTTTAAACATAAATGTCCACATATTGATGTCTCTTCAGGTTGCTCTCTAGTATAATTATAAAAGACATTCTCAGACGTGCAAAAGTAGTATTGAAGCTCTTTCGGTGGTTGTAGATTTCCAAAACTATCAAAGTAGTAAATATTTTCCCCCAGTTTTTTATAACATATCCAATGAGTGCCCGATCCTGCGGTGTTATCTAGATTTACAATTCCAGTCTCGTTTCTTCAAATCTTCTTAGGTAAAGCGTCTTTCATGAAAACTCCTCTAAAGAAGGGTATTTTTAAACAGGAAGCATATTGAATCAGTTCTTCATTTGTCAATTCTTTATTCGGGATTATTAATTGCTTTTTCTTATTCAATACACACGGTAGGGTTTTAGGTATAGTCCTCCTCCCTTTTTTTTATCATAGACCATACTGTAGGCTTGTTTTTTCCTTTGTTTTTGGTTGATCGACGTTTTCTTCTTATACTTCCTCCATGTTTCTTGTTGTTTTCCTCGTTCTACTTCTTTTCTTCCTCTTACCACCTCCAAATGTTGTTTTCACCTTCATGGCTGATGTTACTTCTAAAGCCGCTGCTCTTTCACCAACACTCGCGTCACTTGACTTTACTCTTTGCCAGGCTTTTTCAGCTAACGCTCTATCCGCTATGGATCTATTGCGGGTATCACTATATTTTGAATATGCGATATCGTGTTCTTTGCAAGCCTTGTCAAGTTTATTTATTCCTGGATCTCCTCTTGCAAGACGTTGCTGTAGTTTTGTTCCAGGTCCACAGTATTGGTAACCTCCGGGTAAATGTAACTCAACAGGTAGCAAATCAATCGCTTTGTTCACTATAGCTCCAACAGGATTAGAAAAAGCTGAAACGGCTGTTGATACAATTCCTCCTCCTCTTCTTATGAATTCTGTAGTGCGACTGACCCGCTGTTTTTTCATCATTGTCTATTTATATCGGAAACCTTCACAATCATGTACACCCTTTAAATGAGTAATCTTTAATGACACAATCGTCTTGCTTATCTGTATTTAAATTGGTAGTTTATTCTTCCACGTTTTGTGTTGTATCACTCGATTGATGTATACTCGGCCAATCCAAATAAGTTCTACCATCGACTTGTGGTTCCGCAGCTCTACCTGCAGCCCTGTGTATATAATGAAATAAGGCGGCACCCAACCTTTCTAATTTCTTATCATAAGATTTACTCCACTCATTGAATCTATTATTCAACATTCTTTTCAGAGTTTCTAAATTTACTGCTTCCTTAGGATAAATTGGATCTTTTATATTGCTTAACCTTTTTTCTGCAAAACCCCAGTGATCATCAGTTTGGGTAGGAGTACTTTTAGTCACATATCGCATTGTAACTGCATCTGAGGGTAATAGTGGATCTTGAACATTTTGAATCTGTTTACCTTTAGCATTGTAAGCATTTCCTTCGATTTTCAAGCTAGGTGATACCAGCGAGTCTGCATACCCTTTTGTGACGCAATCTTGTTTAAGTTGAGGATCAGCAACATTAATAATTCTACGCTTTTTCACGTTATATACACCGTCTCCGTCAATTCTCAAACTTGTTGATGTTTCTGAATTCAATGTGTTTAGATTTACGGCATCGTTATTATCTCGAGGATCTTTCACAAATTTCAATCGTTTATTGCCTACATTGTAATCACCTTCTGCTGTAACGGACAAACCATAGTTTTTATTATAAACAATTGGATTTTCACCAATGACGGAATAACGTCCAAACTTGTCCACACTTATGATTCAACTAAACCAATATATTTTGCTGCTATAACACTTATATATGTTAATACACGATTAGTCCTCTATTTCGTAGTTCGTCAACCAAAGCGATCCATTCATTGTCTAAACCAGTATGTCCTGCTTGCATTGCTTCGTATAACAATCTCATTCGATCCACCAACTTATTGATATCGTTGTAATAAAGTATATTAGTCTTGTATAGACTTTTTAATAATCCCTTTCCTGTAGACGTCGGATCATTTGTTTTCCTCTTTTTGGTTTTGTGTAAAAGATTAATTTCCGCAGAAGATAACGCTCTTTTCTCACGTGCTCTTTGTAATGAATGTGGTGGAAACAAATTTGATATGATACTTGTATATTTTACTGATTGATTTCTATGTACAGGTGCATCTTTGGAATATCCTTTTCTATGAGCGTTTGTTTTTTCTAATATCTTCTTAAACAATATCATATCTCTTTTAGTATATCTACCAGGATTATTTTTAAAAATTAGCTCAAACAAACCTTTTGTGCCTTTGTATTTGGCATCACCAATTATTACATTATTGTCTACATCAACATCAAGTTTACTATCGCCAATCAGTATTCCTTCACCATCATTTTCTAATCTAGCTCCGTACGTGTGATATTTACGGTTCGGCTGTGAGGAATGTAACATTTTCAACAAGTATTGTCTTCCAAGTGCCCCTTTAGACGTAATGTCAGTGCCCAATTTGCTCAAGTTAGATGGTAAGGTATTTTCAACCTCTTCATATTCTTCACTGTTATCCAACCTCTCTTTGTCGCTTAACTCATCACTAGCTTCTTCTTCTTCCTCTTCACTTTTTTCTGTTTCCTCCAAATCTTCACTTTCTTCGGAATCTTCACTTTTTTCGGTTTCTTCTGATTCTTCACTTCTTTCGGTTTTTTCATATTTTGAAATGGGTAAAAGAACATCTCCTTCCAAGTTATTAGCGGGGTTTTCTAAGCTTTTCGCCAATTGTTTCAAAGGTGCAACGATAGGTTTGAACGTAGTCTCTAAAAACTGTTCGCGTTCATTTATACCCAACTTCAATGCTCTACTCTTCCGCCTAATGGAATCACTAAGTGATTTTATTTGTTTTAATAGCTTTTCCTGGTTTTCCATGTTTCCACCATGAAGTCTTGTATAACAATACCTATATTTACTTTATCAAAACGAATTTATCAAACCCTATTCTGTAACGTCCATCTTTTATGGCTTGATCTTTCATGATAACCAAAAACCCATACTTTTTCTTCCAAGCTTGTGCACATAGCTGTTTAAACATGTCAAATGTCATATCTGCGTTGACATGATCGTTATATATGTGTTTTAGGTTAGTTTCATCTTGTTTAAAGACAATCAAAACATTCGCATTGTCTATGATGAGTTGTTTTGGGATTTTGCTATAAGTTTGTCCTATATAAATACTGTCGATATTATTATGTCTTCCCATGGAGAAGTAGTTTCTAACAGTATCATGATTTTCACAAGAAACATCGTCAAATATAAACACAGAATACGGTTTAGCATTGTTTGGTTGCATAATGCTATCACTAGCGTTAAATTTATAAAAGTTAACATCTGACACATCGGAAAGTACCTTGTCCAGTAATTGATATTTCGGCTGATGTAAGGACTTTGAAAAAATATACAGGTTATTAAATCGTAACCCTTTCGGATTGCTTATTAAATTAAAGACAATATTAGTCTTTCCACAATTTGAAGGACCACTCACAATGCAACGAACTGTGTTTGGTAGTAAACTACCATGTTTACCATTGTTGACAGTTGTAGTCTTGTCAACTGTTAAATCATCAATATTGCTAATATTAAATTTATCCGTATGTTGAATGATCTCCATTCTGTCCAACTATCAACGAAGGAATGATAAGGTTCTAATATTAGATAATGTCTTTTATAGGTATCCAAGAATCTTCAGATTTGTCAAATCCCAACTAACGTACTTTAACCATGTCTTTTTTCCTTTGAAGCACTTTTTCAACAAGATAAACATCGCCTACAGACGATTTCAACAGTTCATGTCCATAAAATGCACCTTTTAATAGGTTTCCTTTGTTATCCTTTAAAATATACGTTTCAGGTTCACTTGGTTGTACTTTGTACACTGTGAAAACTTCATTCGTCCAATTGGGTAAGTATTTTTTAGTAAACACTCCTTTATACTTGCTGATTCGAACTTTGTCATTTACATTATACCTTCTTGGTTTTCTTTTCTCTATTTTAACTCTTGTATTTCTTCGAATAGAGTCTAAAACGGTTTTAGCATTGTTTCTGTTTACTTGGTTAGGCGTCATACCGATAGTTCGATGAAACTTGTTGTTATATTCATTTACCAAGTCTGCTAACACATCGTGCCATACGTAAGTACCTCTTAGAGAAAACATTTTGTACATCATACCTTTTAAAGTTCTATTAAATCTCTCGATAATAGCAGCTTTTGTCTCAGAGTTTGTAGAATAATGGTTTATTTGGTATTTTTTCATTAGTTCTCCAAATCGAGTATTAAAGTATTCTTTTCCATCGTCCGTTTGTAAATGTTTCATTTTATTTTTATCTCTTTTGATGACTAGCTCCATCGCTTCCGTTACAGATTTACCGCTCTTGTCTTTTAGAGGCATTGCATCCGCTACTTTAGTAAAACAGTTAATAACTACCAGTATATAGTTGTATCCTTTGTTTATTTTACTATGCGGTCTCATTTCAATCAAATCAGCCTGATACAAGTCATTTATCCCTTTAACAACAGTATTTCTTCTCCGAAAGCGTACTCTCGCAGGTTTATGAAGTTCTTCCACAATTTTCTTCTTTAAATCTTCCATGATGTTGTTGCTTTTGTAGTTGTATCACTATAAACCACTTCCTATTAAAGCAGACACCTTATATATATATATATATATATATATATATATATATATATATATATATATATATTGATAGATAGTGTTCTTTTACCTGGAGCGTGCAGCTCTTTGGTAATGATATCTCTCTCACATTTATAGTTGATAACTGACCAATAAAACAAAATATATTTTTGTTTTTTAAGGGATTCCACAGACCCTCCCCGCTGTGAAAAGTGGTAGCCGACCTTCTTGTTCTTATTGCTACCTCCTGCACTCTTGTGCTCCCTTCCGTCTCCTTACATTGGAAGAAGAGAGTAGTGCCCGAATGGTAATGTGTTAATTTTGTCTGGAAGGATGTGTCGCTTGTCGTCTTTGAAAGATAGTGACTTTTTGACTTCAGTTATACTGTACAGTTGGTGGTTAAAAATCATTCAGTTTATTTTTAAAATTATCCTTAGTGGGAAGTGATGTTTCGTCGAATCTATGAAGTCCGTCTATGTAGTCGTAGGGGTACACTCCTTTACGAAGCACCAACTCCAATTTATCGTCAGACACAATTTTACAAGTTTCTACAAGATCTTCTTTCTTCAAGTTCTCCGATAACTTCATAAGGCTGGATGACATGAATCTAAAGGAGTCCAGAAATCGAAGCTTAATCTCACCAATCTTCTTTGCAAAACTTATTAACTTTTCCATTGATGTGGCAAGAACATCTATAGCTCCATCATTTCTTCCTAATTCATGAACAATAAAATGCGAATCGTAACCACTGAGGTTATGCAGAACAACAGGAATAAATTTTGGAATTTTATAGTTCATGTTACAGGAGTTACAGGCTGCACCTCTGTAAGCTCCTGTAAGATGATCATGGTCTCGAAATTTAACGATATCATTTGTAAAGGTGTTGTTACACAAATAACACGTTGTTGATGAGTCATGTTGTTGTTGTTCTACATGCGTCAGGGGATACATCGCTTTCACAGTTCTGTACATTGTTTCTACTTTGCCAGCTATGACGTACAGATCGTCAACAAAGTATTTAGCTGCATCTTCACCACGATAAATCTTCGGTATTGATGATAAACCGTATTTCCCCTGATGGTCTTCAGGAAGTGTGGACTTGATCATCAAACAATAACTGTTTGGTTTATGCAGCTGATACTTGCTTCTTTTCGTTTCGTCGTTCGTCTTCATGTTCGAGTGGAAGAAACGAAGCCTCGAAGTCTGCGTACACAACAACTGGAATGCGGTACTGATGATGGATTTTTTCAAATTTTTTCTGTGCTCTGCTGCGAGGTGGTAAATGAACTCTGACTTCACTTTTACCGCTGCACAGCCTCTGATGTTCTTGTAGCCAAGTTGCTCCGCCCTTTTCCAATGGATTATTCACATGGCAGAAGCATCTTTTACATGTTGTTTTTTTACATTTAAAACGTGATGTTTGTTTACAAACTAGTGCTTCGAAATGTTTAATATATACAAAGTGTGAAATATCTCCGTTAGTAATTAATAATAAATCTGTATGATCCCTACGCTCATTTGCTGTTATACGCAAGGGGTACACATTGTTTGAAGAATCTAAACCAAACACGTTAACAGAGGCTGATGGATTTCGCTTCTCAAATTTTGATATATCTTTGATAGAAACAGGATAGCTCATCCCTACAAAATTGTATTTATGTTCAACTTCCTGATATTGTGCACTAGGTCTTATGGTGTTATCCGCTACATATTTCGCCAGCATCGCATATTTAAAACATTCGGTATTTTCATTTTGTACATTTACACAAGATTTAGTATTAGCAATCTTCTTGGGTAGCGGGATATAGCTACTTCCCGCCAGTCCGTACCCGTGTTTGTGCACTCTTACATCTAATCCTGTTATTTCCAACAAACTCCATCCAGATCCTCTTCCTTCATGTTCTTGTATTTTTTTTAAAAGTTCTTCAAAACATTCACTAACGATTGCTTCAATATCTGATGCAAACATGATGGTATGGTTCTTTGTCATAAATCCTCTTACTGATGTTTCATTTTGGATGTTAGTGAAAACACCATCTAATAATAAGCCGAATTTTATAAAATTTAATCTTCTTAATTCATTTTGTAAAGTTTCTAATACTAGTGGTTTTGCGTTATTTACAAAGTCTTCAAGTTTTAATTTTGCATTGTCTATTTTAAAATGTGTTACAATTCTACCTGGTAGTGCGTGTGCTTGTAAAGTGACGTTAATACTCGGTTCTAGTGCTGGTGCATATTGAATGACGCTAGGTCGTAACATCTCTTCACCTTCTGCTGCATTTGCGATGTTATCCAAGTTGTGGTTAATTTCTTGGTGAGCAACTAAAAGCCACTCATCTTCAAATTCAGCTCCACAAACGTTGCAACGGTTCATGTTGTGTTCTTGTAACTCCTCAACGTCTACTTCTACCCCGATGTTGGTTGGGTTGTGGTAGATCTCTACATGAGCGATTAGAAGCCACTCGTCTTCAAAGACATCTCCACAAATGTTGCAACGATTCATAATGCTTTCTTCTCGATAGCTGGACATCAAATGGCGATGCTGGACATCAAGTGGCGGTGCTCGTAGTGCGTTCCCCCTTTTATACCTTCGCAGAGGGGTGGGGGTGGTCCTGAAACTAGGTCAAGGTCATCTTACATTATTACCAAAACGGGGAATAGAGCAGTAAGTGGGTCTTACTTTCCACAGACTGATCTATTCCCCGCTCTGTGTTCGGGACAAAGTAGATTGCTAACATTGGATATACATTTAGGAAGTGAGCGTTTTTAGAATTTCGTCAATCTCTTCACAGGATGATATTTGTAGATCTTCATTTGAAGGCTCGCTTTGTTGTTGTTGTTGTTGAAAAATAAAACCTCTCCAGCTATCTCTCTCATTTATTGCTTATTTTATTCGTTTTATAAAACAACACGATACCATCCTCATCAGAGTTTAAGTATCAACCAGTAGTAGAAATATTCCAAGTCCTGGATGTGGGTCAAGGTCATCTAAAAATATTACCAAAACGAGGAATAGAGCAGTAAGTGATTCCCACATTGAACCATAGACTGATCTATTCCCCGCTCTGTATTCTAAATAAAAAAAGATACATTTACAAATTAATATGAAACTGTTTTATTCCAATTCTTCATCAGAAGATGCATTGCACGGAAATATACATCTACGACATAAAACAATTGCTATGCGGTCTGGTTGGCTGGTGGTTGGGGTTACTGTTTGTTGTTGTTGTTGGCTGGTGGTTGGGGTTTCTGTTTGTTGTTGTTCATCCGCAATATACATTCCATCATCATCTTCATCATATTCATCGTCATCTTCATCATATTCATCATCATCATCATCATCATATTCATGAACTCCATTTTCTAGTTCTTCCTCATACTCCGCATACAGCTGTGCTAATAATTCAGAATCCACAGACTCGGCATCACTTAAAGTCTCTACTTGAAACATTTCAGAATCTTCATTTGGTTCATAGCCACCCTCTTCTTCCTCTTCTTCCTCTATGAAAATGTCTAATTCATCCGCGAAAATATTCTTGATGAAATCACACAACACTTCTTGATCGATGTACTCTCTTGGAGCCATGGTAAAGATAAATAAATAGAGGTGAAGTATCTCTATTGAACGTAATGAACAGAGTGATGCGAAGCTCTAGCAGTACCTCCTTATATATCTGATGGTGGGGGGTTACGAGTAGTGGAGGGGGGTAAGGGTAGTAGAGGGGGTAAGGATAGTGAGATTGTTATAGTAGAAGTAAAGTCATAATGTGAAAGTTTTCTAAGTCCTGAGTGTGGGTCAAGGTGATCTAAACATATTACCAAAACGAGGAACAGAGCAGTAAGTGATTCCCACATTGAACCACAGACTGATCTATTCCCCGCTCTGTCTTCAATGTAAAAAAAAAAAGAAGTTTACAAAAGAACACCAATGGTCTATTCACTATTCATTGACCATTCACTAGAACATTCAAGAATTAATGGGATAGTCTCATCTGGCAACTGAGGAATAATCCCAGGTTCTTCCTGTAGAAATGCCTCCATACTCTTTATGTATTTTATGGCATGGTGTACTATTTTCAGTTTCGATACTTCGTCTTCATCTTGGATTATTGGTATATGGTTTTTTAAATTTTTAAAAGCTTTTCTCACTTGCTTCAATCGTTTCCTCTCTCTAGAATTTCTCGCTAATCTCCACTTTCTAGCTATTTCAGACTCTGATTGGTCAGTATCGTTACATCCACCACAATGGCTACACGGTTTACTCATATTGGTCCAAGTAGGAGTTCACCGTACACTGTTATGGCACTTTATGAAAGCTTGTCTGGGATATATATAGGACTTTCCCCCTACCATTATTATTTAACCCCATCACTGTTGTGTGATAGTATAGAAATGTTAAATAACATGCAATAGCTCATGTACAGTTCTGTTTTTGTATAAGTCCTAAAACTAGGTCAATGTACAGCGTAAAAAAAATGGTGGGATCATATCATAGTGATATGATCCCACCATTTTTTTTCTTTTTTTTCTTTTTTTCTTCTTTTATTTATAAAATAACAATTACAAAAGAGAATTTAGCTAGAGCGTTTTCCAAACAGCAATTCCATTCTTCTCTCGAATTAAGTAATGTATGTTTTTCTGTGAATTTTCTGGATGCAACATCCCGTAGGGTAATCTTAAGATATACTTTTTGCCTTCACATCTTAAGACAACCTGGGTCTGTTGAATCACGGTAATAAAAAAGTATCTTTTAAATTTTCTAAGTTTGTTTATTCGAGTAGGAATTAGTTTTGCTGTTTGTTTAGAAGGACGAGGTGTTTTAGCACTATTGTCATTCAACTTAAGGTGAAGACTGCAAAGTACCTCATCAGAAAGACAAGATCTAACACACTGCTCACCTTTCTTAACGCCTTTTTGCAAAATATAAGAACATTGTGGGATAGGAAGGAAGGATTTTTTTCGGAGGGTGTTAAGTGCGTTAAATTTCTGGGAAGTAGGCTCGTTTCTGAGAGAGTTGATAGACGGGATAGAGGGCATGGTAGGAGACATTATTGGTGACAATATTGAAGGAACAGAGAAGTGAACAGGTGATGAGACAGGTGAGGGAATAGGAGAGAAGATTGAAGAGCGATGACCCAGAGAAGCAGAAGCGACCAGTCCAGGCTGCTGTCCAGGCTGCTGTCCAGGCTGCTGTCCAGAGGTTGTGGCGGTGTTTGAAGAAGTGGTTGAAGAAGTGGTTGAAGAAGTAGTTGAAGTGTTTGGTTGCAGTGCATTAAGAATAGATGCAATTGATAAAAATGAAGTGTAGTCGTTTGAAGAAGCTGTTTTAGAGTTGTTCATATTTGAAGAGGTAGAAAGATGTAGAAAACGATGTGATGTTGCACGAGAGTGTGTCTATGTCGAGTGTGGCTAGAGGAACGCACAGCTCGGGTTTATAAGCGAGTTGATCATAGTGGGGGAATTGGTTTAAGAAGAGTGGGGGGAATTGGTTTAAGAGGAGTATGGTAACAGTTTAATATAGTTTATATTTGCAAGGAGTGGAAATGTTTACAAGTCCTGAATGTGGGTCAAGGTCACCCGACATTATTACCAAAGCGGGGAATAGAGCAGTAAGTGATTCTCACATTGAACCACAGACTGATCTATTCCCCGCTCTGTCTTCAAGGGACAATCTACATTCGCATCCAGTTACCAAAGCACGGGGGATGTATCACCTCTGCCATTGGACAGCAAGTGATATAGCCCGGCTAAAATGTAACTAGCAATATAAACACCCCACGGTTTTATTTACAAATTGGACAATTTGGAAAATTCATTAATGAGCCAGCTACAAATAACGAGCTAAAGACTCGAAATAAGAGCCTTCTATTAATGTTTCACATTAATTATCGTTCCATCATAATAAGTGGGTAGGAAATAAGACGGGTGGGTGTTGTCAGCGGCTTTGCATGGACACAATGACAACGGGGTAGAGTTTGCATGGCTTTGACCCCTTGTTGGAAGATTAGGATTTGGTAAAAGAAAGAAAAGACAGGCAGTTGTTGTCAGCGGCTTTGCATGGACACAATGACAACGGGGCATAGTTTGCATGGCTTTGGCCCCAAGGTTTAGGGAAAAGGTGAGGATTATAAATGATGGAAACAAAAATTAGTAGTTAGTGTTTTGTTAGACTTAAAATTAATTCACTGTAAGAAAGTACAAAGTTGATTAATAATAAATAAAACACTTCACAATTCTACAGAACAAACGACTACTGAAACCACAAACAACTAACTACAGAACAAGCAAATACAAGCAAAATATAAGCAATAATGCAACAACAAATCATCCCTACATCAAACCATGCAAACGATAGAATATTTAGTAAAGAATGGTACCAGTTCTTAACGAAAGATTCTATTAACGGCTGTCCGACCGACCAGCTGGCTTGACTGCTCGATACGGACTGCAAGCTGTGGTTGGGACAGGCGCTCTTTTATAGAGGAAGGGGCGGGGTCTAAAGTGGTGGGAAGAAACTAGGTAACAATAAGTTTGTGAACAAGAAACTTCTCTGTTTCTACTAAACCTCAGAAATATTACAAGTCCGGTTAGTGGGTCAAGGTCACGGGATAATAATGTTGTAAAATAACAGGGAATGTAGTTCCCTGTTATTTTACGGGTTTTTCATTATCGCTAGAGGCTGCAGTGTTCAATTATTTAGACAAGTTTTACTACAATTGATCTGACTGCAAACTGATGTCTCGATCTAGCAATCAGTCTATAAACATTTAATTTAGATGGAGACCTCCACTGAATGTATAGTCGGTAAATACCGATATTATTCAGTGGAGTTAGTTCAATTTGAACATCTAGGTTGTAACCATGATATTCAAATTGCAACATCGTTAGAAAAGCTTCAGACAAAGCTAGCTCAGAAGGAGCAAGCCATGTTCTAACACCTACAGCTTCCATAGCGAAGTGATGTGTGCTTCGTGTTAAATCGGCTTTTAATAGAACTTACCCCCTCCCCTTTATGCTTCCTAAAACTATAACATAAAGAAGCTGTACGTATTAAGAAAGTAAGAATAAGTTAGTAGACCATTAACCGGGAATATTACTACAACAGAAATATATGAGTAACCAGTAAGTATTAGGTTCAATGTAGCAACTATAGAAACAACTACTGCCAAGTGAAATTTCTCCTGATATTCTAACGCAAAGCTAACTCTGTATAAGCAAACAAGATATTTTCTAAGTCCTTTAAGTAGGTCACAGCCACCGAAACAATAGAAGGAGTTAGTACAAGCATAATAAGGTAGATGAAAGAAAACCACAAGTCTACTGCAACTAACATGCGCAAAGAGGAATTTTCTAAGTCCCGTAAGTAGGTTACGGTCACCCAAAACAATAGTAAGAATTAGTACAAGCATGATAAGATGGGTAACAGAAAACCTTAAGTCTACTGCAACAGACATGCGTAAGGAGGAATATTCTAAGTCCTGTAAGTAGGTCACAGCTATCAAAACAATAGAAAGAATTAATACTAGTATAATAAGATAGATGAAAGAAGGAAACAAACTATACATGCACAATTAACTACAAATACGCATCGTTATATTTCCAAGTCCAGTAAGTAGGTCACAGACATCGAACTAATAAAGAAAATTAGTACAAGCAGAATAGAAGGTAGTTAAAAAAGAAATTAAGTTTACTGCAACTATAAGCAGAGAAGGAAAAGAAACAAGTATACTACAAATTAAGCATGCACTAATAGAAAGAGGAAAATGAAGGAATTGGCGATATTTCAATAATTGGATGTCGGGCCCACACATCCAACTACCAAAGTACCCACCGGGTGCGGCAGCTGTATCCCATCGGCCTTAGAGCCGCATGTGATACGGACTACGCGACGAGGCAACAAACACAGCTCCTATATATACCCCGCAGAGCCGCCAGGATCTAATGTGTTACTGACAACCAACATTAACATTAAACGAGTTCCATTAGTCTACAGCGTACCGGTTAAACGACTTTCCATTACCACGACGCTTTCTACATGCAAGTCTTTAGAATGCACACTTAACATCTTGCAGTGGAGAAAACTGTTGGTACTATGGAAAGTAAATTAGAGAAGGTTAAGTTGAAAATAAAGCAAGAGGAGGAGAAGAAGAACAAGAAACAGAGAAAAACCTTCAAGAGGTCAAACACATTGGCAAGAATAATTCATAATAACATTAATAATCCATTGTATTTTAAAAGACAACCAAAAGAAGAGGAAAGAGGAGAAAACATTTTAAATGTGATCTTGAAAGAAATGATAATTAAAGAAACATTAGTCACACCGCTGGACAAAATTGAAATGAAATTTAAAAAATTGAAAACAGATTTTAGATATCTTGTGGTGGCTATTGAAAATGACCGAACACTGTTAATACAAAGTAAAGATTGTACAAATCACATGGTTGTTAAACTTCAAACATGTGTACCGCTACCACCACCACCGATTGACAATACAAAATTGTTTTTAATTAGAAGGAATGGAAGAATTGAATTTGAAGTAGAATAAGAAAAAATGACAATTAGAATTAGTAATAAACAGAGAAAAAAAAAGAAAAAAAAACAAAACAAATAACACAAAGACTTATTAATACTAGGGTTAAGTTTTGTTTTGTTAATGTACACACACGGTATTGTTTCCGTGGGTGCTGTGCACAAACGTATTTATTAATGGTGAGGTAATAGTCAGCTGTTGAAATGTTGTGTAGTTGTTCCACGAAAAGATAATAAAGTTAATTGTGTATATTAATTAACTTTATAGAATACGCGTCAAGACGTAATGAGTTAGTCAAGTCTCTCGTTTAACTTGCGGCTCATTCATCATCAAGGGAAAGTGGAACACTGCCAGACCCGGCCGGCGCGGGGAGAGGGAACCGGTCGAGCAAATGAATATTACCTTGATTAGCATACAACGCAGCGGTTAGAGGTTGATTTACGACTCCCATTATCTCGAGCGAGACAATCCACTTTAATTTGTTTACCGTTCACACCGCGTATTATAAATATTTGAACTAAACTTTTATGTCTTTAATAAATTTACAAAGTAGGTAATTCGTTTGTTATTACATTACCTTTTTATTTTTTAGTGTTACTGTTCTCATGTTTATTATTAAGTAGCTAATTGCGTTAGTTATTACAATACCTTTTTATTTTGTAGTTTTGTTGTTAAAACAGTTTTATTCTTTATACCATTCTTTTTTATCTTTTCCTAATAATAATAATAGTAATAATAATAATACTTTACATCTACAAGCTACTGTGTGTTTTAACACGGTTACGACATTGTGAATGTAACGGTTATGCGTGAAGTAACACTAGGAGCAGAAGCTAAAGAGTTGAGAGATCTTTTGTCAACTGTTTACATTGTATATTTTGGAAGTATTTGCAACAACTACAAAGAACTTTCGGTTGGACTTGGAATATGTACCGACATGGAAGGTCAACAACTGAAAATAAGCAAATTTGCAGTGTGCTTTTTTTATGTTAGGAATACTATCTCACTATTGTCAAATAACGAATTGTTTTGCAACACAACGGTGTTGATCGAAGGATCTTCATTTCAATTGTAAGGGTAGGGACACCGATAGTTAGGGTTGTGGTGGGGGTAATGGTACGGGTTGGAGAGATCGATAGTGTGGTAATGGTAGTGGTGGGGGGTGAAACCGAGTACCTAGCAGACAAGCTACCCCTATATCACTTCACGGTCACCTCTTGAACAGTGCACATCGAGCTCCTATTACTACAACAACAACAACAACAACAATAAGAAGACATGAAAACATGTCTATGAAAACTGTAACTTTTGAACGTACTGTAAATAATTATTGTTGCGATTTGAAATGTTTTAAACTACCGGAGTATCAAGTTGATGGACTAGCTTGTTCTAAATGCAAGTGTTATAGTTATTGTGAATGCAATTGTAAAACATACAAATCAACACGCAAGAGTGCAATTGACGAAATAACTCGAAGGCTCAGTTTACTTTTACGTCGAATGAAAAGAGAGTGATCATGTCTCTTAGAATAAAAACCATCACCTACAACACTGTTCATTTATCGACTCTGCACGATCTGCAAGTATTCACCGAGGAGTTGAAAGATCTCCTGATGACTGGTTACACCGTGACATTAGAAGTGTTTGCAACAACGAATAGCAACAACAACTATCGTTCAGACTTGGAATATGTACCACCACCACCACAAACAACATCGATGAGAAGAGGGACTGAAGTAGTAGTAGAAGAAGAGAGAAACAAAATTTGAAAATTACAAAAAAAAGTTATTCCGTATTTATTGTTTCCAGTGTTGCCAACCTAAAAAATTCCCTCACAAAAATTCCCTCACTACAAAATTTCCCACACACACACAGATCTTGTACGAATTATTGTTTTCGTTACAATACTATTTGTTGTTGATTACAAAGTTTTGTTATTCAAAACAAATACAGATCTTGTACGAATCGTATTCGTTTTTGAGTAACCAATTTTGTAATCAACAACAAAAATAGTATTGTAACGAAAACAATAATTCGTACAAGATCTCTTTTTTAAAACTTACTTTGGATGACCTTGAACTTTAAATCGTGACGTCATCAATTCACGTCCCCGTGACGTCCTCAGCCACGTCACACTCTAATATGACGCAGGCTAACTTTTCTTTAAATTTTTGACAACCGGAAGTCATCAATTGAGCCAGCAGCCCTAGTTTCACACTACTGGTACACGTGTACAGATACGCATGCAATACAATATAGCTAGGCTAAAAGTGCATTTTATATAGTATAACAAGGCTAATAGTGTATTTTATATAGTAAAAAAAGGGAATTTGAGGGAAATTTGGGAATTTGAGGGAAGTTTTGGGAGGGAAAATTCCCAACAGGTTGGCAGGAATGGGGGCAGCCATCTTGGATCCGGGGCCGCCATCTTGGATCCGGTCACGTGACTTTCCCCCACCACCGACTCACCATTTGGCGAAAACTCACCATGGGGCGGCTTAGGATCGGCCTTTCCCTACTACTTCTTTTCATTAGGACCTATGTCGTAATATATTGGTAAAATGTCTTTACGAACATCCATGCCATAATAACTAGTAAATTTAAAATGTCAAAGGAAACATTACAGTAGAGATAAAGTAACAAAGTTTGCATGTACAGTAAACTCTGGTTAACCGGTTAAATATGATGGAAGATGAATCCGGATAGTACAGAACGTAACAAAATTATAATTTTTAGATAAGATTATGCCACGCAATTCCTCCCGCGATAGCGTAGGGTAAGTTGAATGTAATGCATCATACACACTCATATTGTTGCACATCCGGTAAGCTGGCGGTGATGTTGTTGTATGCATATTTTACCAGATTTAAGTACCTAGAAATCTACTGTAATTTAGTGTTTCATCAGTAGTATAAATTGTCAGGAGCGAGGCTCACTTTTCTGGCCTCTGATTGGTCGAGAGCGGTCACGTGACCTTTTCAAGATGGCGGCACCCATTTCCCACCAAATTTCCTAACCTCACTTTTCCTAACCTCAAATTTCCCTCAAATTCCCAAATTTCCCTCCAAATTCCCATATCATACTATATAAAATTCACTGTTAACCTTGTTATACTATATAAAATACAGTCTTAACCTAACTTTTTCCATGTTATACTATATAAAATTTACTGTTAACCTTGTTATACTATATAAAATACACTTTTTTTGTCCAATATGGCGTCTTTTTCACTTTTTTGTCCAATATGGCGTCTTTTTCCATGTTAGACTATATAAAATGAACTTTTTTGTCCAATATGGCGTCTTTCCCTCCCGCGCCAACTCACACATCGTGGGAAAATTCCCTCCCAAAATTCCCTCATCCAAGATGGCGGCCTTTCCCTTGTTATGCTATATAAAATGTACACTCTTATACTATATAAAATACACTAACTTTTTCCATGTTGTACTATATAAAATGCACTGTTAACCTTGTTATACTATATAAAATGAACTTTTTTTGTCCAATATGACGTCTTTCCCTCCTCAAAATTCCCTCCCAAAATTCCTCATCCAATATGGCGACCTTTCCCTTCGGGTACTTCCGGCGACCGTCGGCTACCTTCGTACGCTCTTAGCCTATGATGCACACGTCTTCTGCTGGTCGGGCGCGCATGCGCGTTGTTACATATATACACCATAACAAAATTAATATTTCATACACTATAATAAAATTAATATTTCATATACTCTATGTGTTCGACCCGGTCGTAGCGCACCTGGTGGCAAAACTTAGCGCATCCTTTCGGAAACATGGCGCCTTCGGAAGGGAAGTCCCTGGTGGTAATTCCCCTTCTCAAATTCAGTCGTTATACTATAAAAAATACACTCTTAACCTTTCCCATATCATGCTATATAAAATGCAAAAGATGGCGACCATTTACATATGTACTATATAAAATGCTTTCGTGTACTTCCGGCGACCGTCGGCTACCTTCGTACACATCGTCTGCTGGTCTGGCGCACACCCAAATGCCACGCTCTGATTGGTTACCTCCCTACTTTACAAGTAATCTTTCTCACACGTACTGTTAGACTACTTATTTAATTTAATTTTTCTCAAATTTTAACAAATACACAGTTAACATACGCTCTTAGCTTTGGGTACTCATCCACGGCTTCCTACACTGTTACCTACCTATACTTATCTATCGAACCACAGTTCATCCTCAAGCCCCTACTTAACACTCTAGGCAACCCGCAATACACATTTTAATTAAAAATCAAGGGGCAGCTATTATTTATATTAATTATTTACTTCTTTTTTATTTTTATTTAATACACTGTTACATACGAGGCCTACTGGTGTATGGTGACCGGGCTTTATCGCTGTTATCACATCACTTGACCTCAAAGGTCAACCCGTGGCTGTTATCACATCCGCTTCTATTACCACAAGCATTGTTTTACATCCCGTATGAACGATGTACGAGTCTTTGTTACTAACTAGATGAACGAGTGTAGTCTTTGTTACTAACTAAGGCTGCTGGACCCTTTGATATATGATCTATTAACAACACAATAGTCAGAGAAACTATGACATGGAACCCAAACCCCTTAAAATTTAGTTAAAATGTCCATAAATAGGGTTATTTGTGTACAAAATATGTTATAATTCCCTAAATTATTAAAATTCAGTGTCATATCAATGATATTTGTCCTAAACATTAAAAAACCCTTTAAAATACTCTTATAGAACCTTTAAAAACTTAGTTTGACCTCAAAACAACGTACAAAACTGATGTAACACTTGTAAATTAATTGTTTAACCTACATAATTATTTAGTTGACTTCAATCAGTTGGCAAAGTGTAAGTAGCCAATAGGAATAAATTCTCTATAATGTTCACATTTTAAGCTTGATTTTAACAAAACCTGGTGCTATTGATTCTTTGCACATTAAACAAATAAAAAAATAGTTAGTTGAAACGTCTCTGTTGTAGAAACCGTGGTATTAACAGTAAGAAAGTTTGGTCTCTTGTGGTTGTAAAATATTCGATCAGAAAATGTATATACACAACTCCCAGAGACCCAAACACATGGAGAACCTAGAACACACAACACCCTTGATAGATCATCTTCCTATTCATCACATAAGGCCCTTGATCATCCATCACCTATCCATAAGACATCTGACTGACCACCTACCGACCCAATATACTGGACTAATCACACTCTACATACAAGACTTTTGATTGACCATCTACCTACCCTACACACACAGTACTCTCGATATACCACTCACCTCCCCATCATATAAGACATCTGACTGACCATCTACCCACCTAATATACTAGACCAACCACACTCTACACATAGTCCTCTTGACAGATCACTCACCCCTCTCGACACATAATACATTTGACCACCTACCCACCTAATATACTAGACTAACCACACGCTACATACAAGACTTTTGATTGACCATCTACCTACTTAATACACACAAATCACTTGTTTGATCACACATCAACCTAACAAACACAACTCTCGATTGACACTCCACCTTCCCAAAGCATAAGACTTTTGAAGGACCATCGACCAAAGATACAAAAATCATGATAAACAAACCACACTCTACATACAAGACTTTTGATTTACCATCTACCCACTCAACACACACAGACCCTCAATAGGCCAACACCTCACCCAACACATAAGACATCCGACTGACCACTACCCACCCTACATATACTAGACTAACCAACACTCCTACATACAAGACTTTTGATTGCACCATCTACCCACTCAACACACACAATGACCTCGATAGGCCACCCCACCTCCCTCCAACAATAAAACATCCAACTGACCACCTACCCACACCTAATATACCTATAGACTAACCACACCTTACATACAAGACCTTGTGATTGACCACCTACCCCACCAACACACACAGTACCCTTGAATAGACCACCCACCTTCCCAACAACATAAGACTTGACTGACCCACTCTACCCACCTAATATACTAGACCAACCACGTTCTCACACATAGTCCTCTTGGACAGATCACTCACCCCTCTCGACACATAATACCCATTTGACCACCTACCCACTAATATACTAGACTAACACACGCTACATACAAGACTTTTGATTGACCATCTACCTACTTAATACACACAAAAAACATTGTTTGATCACACATCAACCTAACAAACACAACTCTCGATTGACACTCCACCTTCCCAAAGCATAAGACTTTTGAAGGACATCGACCAAAGATACAAAAATCATGATAAACAAACCACACTCTACATACAAGACCTTTTGATTGACCATCTACCCACTCAACACACACAGACCCTCGATAGGCCACCCACCTCCCCAACACATAAGACATCCGTCTGACCACCTACCTACCTAATATACTAGACTAACCACACTCTACATACAAGACTTATGATTGACCATTCTACCCACTCAACACCACAGACCATCGATAGGCCACCCACCTCCCCAACACATAAAACATCCAACTGAACCACCTACCCACCTAATATACTAGACTAACACACCTTACATACAAGACCCTTTGCCCCTTATCCCCCCACCTTAACCAAAAACTAGACCCTTTTTAAAAAAAATTAAAAAAAACCTTAACCCCTACCCCCAACACACACAGAAACCCTCGATAGGCCCCCACCCCTTTTCCCAACACATAACACATCCGACTGACCATCTCCCCACCTAATAAAACTAACAACCACACGTAAAAACAAGCCCTTTTTGTTTTGAACACTCCCCTCCCCCTCTCGACACATAATACATTTGACCACCAAATCCACCTAATTACTAACTGACCACACTCTACATACAAGATTTTTGTTTTTAACCAAATCAAACCTCCCCAAACACAACAGTACCTCAAATAGACCACTCACCTCCCCAAACACATAAGACATGTACAAACTACCTACCAAACACAAATACCCTTCCTATCCAGTAGTAAAAAACTCTCCTACCCCATTTACCCTACACACAAGCATTTTAAAAACCAATACCATCCCGACCCCATAAATAAATTTGACAACAAAAACCCAAATTTAACGTACAAGATTTAAACACCTAAAGACAATCAACAAAAAGGTTTTGGGGATGCCCATTCCCCCCTACCCAACCAGGGGTTAAAAAGAAAACCCAAACCAAGCCCAAAACCCCCTCCCTATCCTTTGGGGAAACCCCTCCTAATCATTTTTCCCTACACACAGTTATCTTTACAAAACCAACACCCCCCCAACACATAAAATTTTTGGGACAGACACCAAAATTTACATACAAAAATTACCCCCTTTTTTAACCCCGGGGGGGGGCATTTGGGGGGGGATTTCCTACTTACTAAAAACATTATTTTCTTTTTTCCCCTCCGGGCCTATCCAATACGAAAATACCCATGATTGACCACCATTTAACCTCTAAAACCAAACACATTCCCTTGATAGGCCAAACACACCTCCCCAACCACATAAGACATCTGACTGACCTCCTACCTACTTAATATACTAGACTAACCACATTTCTACTTACAAGATTTTTGGATTAAACCACTTCACCTACTAATAAACACAAACCTTTGTTTTAAAACCCACATCCCTTAACACAAAAGCCCATGTTGATAGACCAAACCACCTCCCAAAACATAAACCTTGATAGACCAACCACACACCCACAGTCATAACTCAAAAATCCCAAACACACTACCAAAAAGGCAGTCTCTTTAAACCCCCCCCATCATTTCATACTTGAGACATTTTGGTTTCCCCCACTCGCCTACCCAACACATATTTCCCTCTTGATAACCCAAACCTCACACCCTCCTGACACATAATACAATTTTACAGACTGAAACCCAACCCCCTACATAGAAGACGTTTTATTTTCCACCCCTACTCAAAAAAACAAACAAAACACTTGTTTTTTATCACACACCTATTTATCAAACAGAACTGTCCCCACACTCACTCCACCCTTTCCCCAAAAAAATATGAAGGACCACCTACCCAAAAATATAAAAATCATGATAAACAAACTACACACTCTGCAGAAACCTTTTTAAAATACCCATCCTACCATTAAAATAGTCCTACTGACATACCCCCAAACCCATCCAATAACTACCAAAACACCGTACATACAAAAACTTATGGGTTTTTTCCCCCCCCCACCCTACTAAACCCAAAAAACCTACCTTTCCAAAAAATACAAAATTGATTGACCGCTCACCTACCCACACACATTTCCCCTTGATTGTTTCCCAAACACCCCCCCATAAAAAGACTGTTTTTCAGAAATACTACTTAACATTTCAAGAAACTTCATTGACCATCCACCTACTCAAAAAAACACACAGTACCCCTCGATTTAAACCCCTTTAAATACCCCTTACAAAAAAACCTTTGATTGACACCTCCAAAATTCATGGGTTTAAACCCACCTCCAAAAATACTTTCCACAAAACCAAAAAAATCATGACTTAAAATTTTACCCACCTACTCAACACACAAAACCTCTGATAATCATCCCACCTAAACATGAAAATAAAAACTTTGATTTACTCACAAACCAAAAATTTTATGAACAACCATTCTCCTAAACATTCGACTTAACCAAACCCCCAAAAACAAGACTTTAAAGTTTAAACCCCCATTTTTAAAATACTTTCCACACACCTAACACATGAAAATTTAAAAGTCCAAACCCACCCCACTCAACAAACAACACCCTGATAGATCATTTCCCCCTAACCAAAACATAAAAAAACCCTTTTATAACCCCCCAAAACACATGGAAAAAACCACCACCTACCTACTTAACAACCCAAAAACTCCCCGACTTACCCCCCCACCCCCCTACTCAAAACCCCCAGATAGACACGAAAATAACCATTACATAAAAACCCTTAAAATTGACACTCAACAATTTAGGAATACCTAAACCCACCAAACTTTCAACTTGATTGACAAACCTACCACCCATCACAAAATTTCTCTTGAAAAAGACCAATCAACCCCTTCCCCTAAAAAGACTTTTTTTCAACAAATTTAAAATTTAAAATACAAAACTTACCGCCAAAAGGCAATCTACATAAGGCTTTTAAATTATCATTCCACCTATCCCAAAACCCTGACAAGACAAACCCACCCCAAACTCCTAACCCTAACCCCATCCATTAGGGAAGACTCCCTGAAATTTTTCCCCAAAACAAAAATTTTTCTTTTTTAGACCAACACCCCCCCCCAACACATAATATTTTTGACAGAAAACCTACTGGGACATACAAACTTACCACCCACCTACCAACACACAAAAAGGGAAACCAAAAAAAAAAACTTTTACATTGAGACTCTTGGTTTTTGTCCCCACCCAAATCAACCTACCAAAAACCTCTGATACACCCCTTTCCCATTTAACATTACATAAAACCTTGGGTATTCCACACAATCACCAAACACAAATGACCTTAATAGAAACCCAAACCAAACCCACCCTGCACACAAAAAATAAACCTTAGGGCACAAAAACCCCAAAACCCACCACCATCCTAAAAAGAAAAAAACCCCCCAGAAAACTACCCCTCCCCCCAAAAACACTATTGCTTCTTTTAACAGTTTTAAAATAACATTTTTTTACACTTTTAAAAAATAAAGGGTTTAAATAGCTAAAGACCAAAATGTTTTTCCTAAAATTCGGTTTTTCTCTAGAAATAAGAAAAGCCGGGGTGGAAAAAAATTTCCCAAAATAAACAAGAAAAAAAAGAACAGCAAATAGTTTCATAGAAATTCCTATACCCCCCAAAAATATGAGAAAAAGTCAGGTTTTAAAAAAAAATGAAAAATAGAAAAAGTTTGGTTTAAAAACAAAAAGAACATAAAAAAAAGGTTAGGTTTAAAAAAATGAACACAGAAAAAAAATTTGGAAATTTTAAAAAAAAAATTTTGTCTAGTAAAAATTAAAGGGGGGTAATGGGCAGTCGGATTTTATAGTGTTGGGAAGGTTTTGTGGCCTTTTCGGGGGGTACTGTGGTGGTTGGGTAGGTAGGTGGGCAATCAAAGGCTTTTAAATTTAAAGGGGGTGGTTTTGTCTAGTAAATTTTGGTGGGTAATGGCAATTTAAAAGTCTTATGTGTTGGGGAAAGGGGGGTGGGCTATTTAAGGGTAAATGGTGTGTTGGGGGGGGTAGGTGGTCAATCAAAGGCTTGGTTAAAGTAAGGTGTGGGTTTTGTCCCAGTATATTAGGGGTTTGGGGAGGGGGTCAGCGGATGTCCCCTTTTGTGTTGGGGAGGTGGGTGGCCTATTTGAGGGGCTGTGTGGTTGATGAGTAGATGGTCAATCAAAAAATCCCCTTTTAAGTAGAGGGGTTAGTCCTAGTATATTAGGTGGGTAGGTGGTCAGTCGGATGTCTTATGTGTTGGGGAGGTGGGTGGCCTATTGAGGGTCTGTGTGTGTTGAGTGGGTAGATGGTCAATCAAAAGTCTTGTATGTAGAGTGTGGTTTGTTTATCATGATTTTTGTATCTTTGGTCGATGGTCCTTCAAAAGTCTTATGCTTTGGGAAGGTGGAGTGTCAATCGAGAGTTGTGTTTGTTAGGTTGATGTGTGATCAAACAAGTGTTTTGTGTGTATTGAGTAGGTAGATGGTCAATCAAAAGTCTTGTATGTAGCGTGTGGTTAGTCTAGTATATTAGGTGGGTAGGTGGTCAAATGTATTATGTGTCGAGAGGGGTGAGTGGTCTGTCAAGAGGACTATGTGTAGAGTGTGGTTGGTCTAGTATATTAGGTGGGTAGATGGTCAGTCAGATGTCTTATGTGATGGGGAGGTGAGTGGTCTATCGAGAGTACTGTGTGTGTAGGGTAGGTAGATGGTCAATCAAAAGTCTTGTATGTAGAGTGTGGTTAGTCCAGTATATTGGGTGGGTAGGTGGTCAGTCAGATGTCTTATGGATAGGTGATGGATGATCAAGGGCCTTATGTGATGAATAGGAAGGTGATCTATCAAGGGTGTTGTGTGTTCTAGGTTCTCCATGTGTTTGGGTCTCTGGGAGTTGTGTATATACATTTTCTGATCGAATATTTTACAACCACAAGAGACCAAACTTTCTTACTGTTAATACCACGGTTTCTACAACAGAGACGTTTCAACTAACTATTTGTTTATTTGTTTAATGTGCAAAGAATCAATAGCACCAGGTTTTGTTAAAATCAAGCTTAAAATGTGAACATTATAGAGAATTTATTCCTATTGGCTACTTACACTTTGCCAACTGATTGAAGTCAACTAAATAATTATGTAGGTTAAACAATTAATTTACAAGTGTTACATCAGTTTTGTACGTTGTTTTGAGGTCAAACTAAGTTTTTAAAGGTTCTATAAGAGTATTTTAAAGGGTTTTTTAATGTTTAGGACAAATATCATTGATATGACACTGAATTTTAATAATTTTAGGGAATTATAACATATTTTGTACACAAATAACCCTATTTATGGACATTTTAACTAAATTTTAAGGGGTTTGGGTTCCATGTCATAGTTTCTCTGACTATTGTGTTGTTAATAGATCATATATCAAAGGGTCCAGCAGCCTTAGTTAGTAACAAAGACTACACTCGTTCATCTAGTTAGTAACAAAGACTCGTACATCGTTCATACGGGATGTAAAACAATGCTTGTGGTAATAGAAGCGGATGTGATAACAGCCACGGGTTGACCTTTGAGGTCAAGTGATGTGATAACAGCGATAAAGCCCGGTCACCATACACCAGTAGGCCTCGTATGTAACAGTGTATTAAATAAAAATAAAAAAGAAGTAAATAATTAATATAAATAATAGCTGCCCCTTGATTTTTAATTAAAATGTGTATTGCGGGTTGCCTAGAGTGTTAAGTAGGGGCTTGAGGATGAACTGTGATTCGATAGATAAGCATAGGTAGGTAACAGTGTAGGAAGCCGTGGATGAGTACCCAAAGCTAAGAGCGTATGTTAACTGTGTATTTGTTAAAATTTGAGAAAAATTAAATTAAATAAGTAGTCTAACAGTACGTGTGAGAAAGATTACTTGTAAAGTAGGGAGGTAACCAATCAGAGCGTGGCATTTGGGTGTGCGCCAGACCAGCAGACGATGTGTACGAAGGTAGCCGACGGTCGCCGGAAGTACACGAAAGCATTTTATATAGTACATATGTAAATGGCTGCCATCTTTTGCATTTTATATAGTATGAGATGGGAAAGGTTAATAGTGTATTTTATATAGTATAAAGACCGAATTTGAGAAGGGGAATTACCACCGGGGACTTCCCTTCCGAAGGCGCCATGTTTCCGAAAGGATGCGCTAAGTTTTGCCACCAGGTGCGCTACGATCGGGTCGAGCACATAGAGTATATGAAATATTAATTTTATTATAGTGTATGAAATATTAATTTTGTTATGGTGTATATATGAGTAGAGTAACAACGCGCATGCGCGCCCGACCAGCAGACGACGTGTGCATCATAGGCTAAGAGCGTACGAAGGTAGCCAACAGTCGCCGGAAGTACCCAAGGGGAAAGGTCGCCATATTGGATGAGGAATTTTGGGAGGGAATTTTGAGGAGGGAAAGACGTCATATTGGACAAAAAAAGTTCATTTTATATAGTATAACAAGGTTAACAGTGCATTTTATATAGTATAACATGGAAAAAGTAGTGTATTTTATATAGTATAAGAGTTCATTTTATATAGTATAAAGGCCGCCATCTTGGATGAGGGAATTTTGGGAGGGAGTTTTCCCACGGGGTGTGAGTTGGCGCGGGAGGGAAAAGACGCCATATTGGACAAAAAAAGTTCATTTTATATAGTCTAACATGGAAAAAGACACCATATTGGACAAAAAAAGTGAACCTTATATACCTTATATAGTATAACAAGGTTAAGAGTGAATTTTATATAGTATAACATGGAAAAAGTTAGGTTAAGAGTGTATTTTATATAGTATAACAAGGTTAACAGTGAATTTTATATAGTATGATGTGGGAATTTGGAGGGAAATTTGGGAATTTGAGGGAAATTTGAGGTTAGGAAAAGTGAGGTTAGGAAATTTGGCGGGAAATGGGCGCCGCCATCTTGAAAAGGTCACGTGACCGCTCTCGACCAATCAGAGGCCAGAAAAGTGGGTCTCAAACTGCCCAATATTCACTACTTTCATTGTTAATTTATTCCTTTTATACTGTAAAAGTCTATTTTTATTCATTTCAATAAAACGTTACCATAAATTACTGGGCCTAAACTTTAGCTTTTTGTTCTTTCAAAATCTGGAAATGGAATATGAATCATACATAGAAAATTAAATTAATTGACAATTATAGTAATTTACTAGGAAATACAAAAGAACGCATTTAGGACAAGTATAACAATTTTGTTTGAAGTAGTATATACTTTTGAAATTAAAGTTAAAAAATAAAACATACAGAAACGTTCTTGTCCAGCTTGTATTAAACATGTCCAAAAACGGAGTTTTGAGTAATACAAATGTAAAGTCAATGGGTATTTTGGACATGTTTTATATAAATATTTGAACGAAAACAGGACATCTCATAGAGGTGGCCCACTGTCCACACCACTCAAGTATATTTATATGTTCGCAAACTGGAATTTATAATTTGGTGTGTTCACAGGCTGCATGACTTTACACTTGTTCGCAAAGAAGACAACTGGCGAGGAGTACAGTTGCAGTCACACACCAACCAGAGCGTATGCTGTCACACCACTATGTCGAACGCTGACAAACTTCAAAGACCAGTGTACAATTTGCTCCAAAAGTTTCCCTGGTTGCTATAAAACAAATGGTTTAGTTTAAAACGTTTTAAAACTAAAACTGGAAGACTTATCAGGCCTAATATCACTTTTGATATTTTGAATACAGGCCTGCATCGTTTCTTATCTCTAGTAAATTATTAAGTATTTTTCTTTTTTATTGCATGAAATGTGGCCCCCCTCCCCTGTGAACCTAAGTCTGTGTGGCCCCGGGCAGTTTGCCCCTTTTGCCCCCCCCCCTCTGGGCGGCCCTGCCTCAGTATAATACATTTTGCCCCAGTGCCTCCCCCTGAGCAGCACTGTAAATCTCTTCCAAATGTAAGAGAAAGCCACATATATAATACAGTATAAGATTCAAGAATAACATTGCAATACCAATTCATAGATCAACATTTAGGATCTTATTAAATGTTGATTGTATAGTAAACTTTGTTTTTGAAATTTGTTAATGATGGAGTATCAGATGAATTTGTTAATGATGGCAAATGTCCAACTACCTTTGTCTCCCTCATGTATAGTAAATATGTGTTTATGCTTTGTATTAAGTGTATGTATAAACATTTGTGACACCATTCAAGCAGTATAATATATCGATAAAACACGTATAATCATAGACCAGAAGGTCTATGGTATAATAGAAGGTCTATGGTTACAGTAATGAATAAAGGAATAAGGAATATTTTCATTGCATTTCATTTCAATTATCTAAAGTTCCACTTTAAAGGGCTTTTCTTTTTTCTATGCGAAGTGTTTAGTGGTGTTTGATGTTTGGATATGGATGTTATTTAAAGATTTTGAACTTGAACTTATTTCCAGCGATGCCAACCTAGGGAGAATTTCCCTAGATTTAGGGAAGTCTTGAAGATCCTAGGGAAACAGGGAAAAGGCACTTATATTTAGGGAAATATAGGCAGTCTTGCAAATAAATATTGAATATATATTTTAGATAAATATAAAATATATTGACGTGTGATAAAACCTTAATATTTATTCTTCATACTACAAAAGACTTGGGGTAATATCATATTCCATGCAGTGTAATTTCCCTGTATGTAGGGGAGTCAGTGATGATATTTATGGTCTGTTTGGAGTTTACATTAAAAACCTAGATCTGGTTATCAGTATCAAGTCATGCTAATCTCATCGTAACAATCGTAATAATGGTGGAAAAAGCATAATTTCCCATACGCCATTTTGTTTTACTAAATTGTTGATGTTAAAATCATAATAAGCGCCTTAAAAAAACCCTGGTTACTAATTTTCATTAAAATATGTAATGTATTTTTTCGATTTATTCCAATTATTTACTGCTTTTGTTTACTATGTAATTGAACCATTTCCGAACTTTAAAATTAGTATATTTCTGGTATTGATTTCTTTCTTTTGAAGTTGAAGGTTTTCAAATCGATTTATCTACTTTGTAATTAATCTGGACTTTTCCACAATTTATTACGTGGTTTCATTTTATTTTTGAAGTTATACTTCTTTGCGCCCGTTAGACACTTTGGGATGGGATGTTGGTCGAGAAACCGCGTAACGCTGAAAAGTAAGAACAAATTTTTAAGAACTATCGATTAATCGATTGTTAATCGAAGAAATTTAATCGAATAAATTACTGATAATGATAATATAGGTGTATAATATAATAATGAAGTCACGTATAATATATTGAAGATAAATATATTGAATAATATTGAAAAATGTCTTATATTTCATTTATATATCCTGTCTGTTTGTGTGCGTGAGTGGGTGTATGAGAATGGCCAAAGAAGTATAACTTCCACCGTGTGGTCCGACGCACACCCAATTTTTTTTATTTTACATTTCAACGGACATCTCCATTTTTTCCATCATGTACAAATATTTCTATTCTATGGACTTATCTTCTCTATTCTATTATCATAGACCTTCTATCATAGACCTTCTATTATATCTTTAGGTATAATAGAAGGTCTATGTTTCTATTATAGCTAGAGGTATAATAGAAGGTCTATGCTATTATGTCCTCGCTGTAACTACGCAAGATTCACGTATCTAGGGAATTTCTTAGTAATCTAGGGAAATTTAGATTGTTCATCTAGGGAAAAAACACCAAGTTACGTTGGCAACTGTTGCTTATTTCATATTTGTTGAGTGTTGACCACAAGTCTTGTTGGGATGTTAGAGGTTTATAAGTAAAAAGTAAAATGTTTTAGAACTTGAACTGAATCACAGGGACTCGCAAGTATTTGAATTTATTGACATAGTATTTCTGAAATGTCATATGAGTCTTGATGTTTAATTTTGTGGTTGAAGTTCGAGGGCGGTGACGGTAAGTTAGTGTTCATCCAATCCTATGGCTGCCCCATGGTAAACATTTTTTATTTCTCTAAAACTGCTGGGCTAAAATTCTTGAGTTTCTGCAATCCACATTTATATAAAACTATAGTATTTTATGTAATTTTTAATATTCTGGAATTAATGTTGTTTCTATTTACTCAGTAAATCAAATTGGCTCTATGTGCCAGAATAAGACAATATTATTTATAAACTCCAATTAAAACATTTTTTGTTAGGAAATACAGACAAAAACAATATTTTCATTAATTTTTTATTTGACACAAAAAATACCTTTATAGAAAATATGGTAAGCTTATATACCGTATGCAGTTTCTTGCCACCAAACAAAATTTGGAACATTTTGCTTGAAATGGGTCTAGAATTGGCTGTAAATTTTTACGAGAT
>JAQJVL010003667.1:0-56853 GCA_035578905.1 Stictocephala bisonia | reverse complement strand
ATTTTTTTTTGTGACTCAAATACCTCACTTCCCATCCACGTTCCTATCCAGAACCCATCAGCCTCCCTACATAACGAAACTAGCACACCTACCTTCACTTCCTCTCCACAAACATTCCTTCCTTTGTACCATAGCGACACTCAAGGACTAATTCACTACCATTTCACAACCCGTATACTAGTTATTGGATACCTCTGCTCGATGCACCGACAGTCCATTCAGTTCTCGCGCAACACGGTTTGACCTCAATATTGTTTGCTATTTCCATTGGCACCAGACGGACTGCATATCAACCACATGTTAACCCTAGAGGTCAAGTTTAGTGATATCAAACAGCATTATATGCATTTCCTCAGAGATAGTATAATCCGACCATATCTCGTCTATTACTTAACAAAACGAAAGAATTATTGGTATTATAGTCCCGCACTTTTAAAAAAAGAGAGCAATAATTATTTATTCACACACTACGTTTTATTCAGTAAAATCAATTGATATTCTTGTTATTATCAATTATCAAACGTAATACATAGAACCTTTTTCAATAATTTGTGCTTTATATTTAAATTATTACGAGTAAACTTAATTTTAACAAAGTTTTATCTATTTGTTTTGTTGTAAATTCCATAATTTATACATGCTAACACATTACATCGATCTTATGTGTAATAATGAGAGATCGTACATCAAAATTATACCGTATTTTCTAAAGTTTTTATAGTTTAGGTAGGATTTTAAACAATATGTATAACATTTATAGCTTAATACCATATCAAATTACATTCATACACATTGAAGTCGCAAAGTAAAGTTAACAATCTACATTCCCATCAACACATTACCTCCAAGTAGAGGGCTAACAACACCGTCAAATACATGTTTTCATTAAGTTATACTGAAATAGTAAATTTTACCAAGTTAAAGTATTCAGTTCCTCTTTACAAGAATAACTCTACATACGTCCATTGACTACAAATGAAGTATATTAACCAATAATACCTTTAAAACTTATACATGTCAAGAGACACCCTAACCCTAAGAGACACATGTTAACCAACCTAAACTTACAAATAACAATTGGGACCCTTTGATATATTATCTATTCACAACACAATAGTCAGGGAAACTATGACATGGAACCCAAACCTCTTTAAATTTAGTTAAAACGTCCATAAATAGGGTTACATTTTAACAAAACTTGGTACTAATGATTCTTTGCACATTAAACAAATAAACGAATAGTCAGTTGAAATGTGTCTATTGTAGAAACTTTGGTATTAACAGTAAGAAAGTTTTGTTTTTTGTTGTTGTAAAATACTCGATCAGAAAATATATATTCGCCTCATAAAGTAACAATAAAGTAGATTTCATTTAATTTCCATCCAAAATACATATACAAACTATACCTATCAAGCACTAATACCCTGCCTATCCAGTAGTAAGACCCTCCTACCAACATACCCTACACACAGACATCTTTATAGATCAGTTACATTTACAAAACATAAGACTATTGGCAGACTCTACCTACTTAACATAAAAGACTTACCACACACAAACCGTAAATACAAGATCTTGACTCATCACCTACCTACTCCTTAATACATAAAAAGGTTAGGTTAAAAAAATGAACACAGAAAAAGTTAGTTTAGCAAACATCAGAAAAGTAAGTCTAGCCAACAACCAAAAGGTTGATTGCTATCCTTACTTTTCCGAAAAGATGTTAAAATTAACAAAAGTCAAAAAATGTCCCATTTTTTGACTTTTGGTAATTTTAACTGAACTTTTCGGATGTTTGCTAACCTAACTTTTTCTGTGTTCATTTTTTTTAAAACTAATTTTTTCTGTGTTTATTTTTTTAACCTAACCTTTTCTATGTTCATTTATTAACCTAACTTTTTCTATGTTCATTTTTTTTAACCTAACTTTTTTTATGTTCATTGTATTTAAACCTAACTTTTTCTATGTTCATTGTTTTTAAACCTAACTTTTTTTATGTTCATTGTTTTTAAACGTAACTTTTTCTCATATTTTTTTAGTTGTATAGCAGAATTTCTATGAAACTACTAGCTGATTCTTATTGTCTATGTTTAGTTTGGATGTTTCCACCAACGGCTCTCATACTTCTAGAGAAAACAGAATTTTAAGAAATACTTTAGGTCTTTAGCTATATTAAACCTATCTTACAGTGTAATA
Organism: Stictocephala bisonia; assembly: GCA_035578905.1. Lineage (NCBI taxonomy): Eukaryota > Metazoa > Arthropoda > Insecta > Hemiptera > Membracidae > Stictocephala > Stictocephala bisonia. The sequence goes on along the minus strand of JAQJVL010003667.1, from coordinate 54,657 downwards.
ATGTTATTTTAAAACATGATTATATGAAGCAATAGTGTTTTTATTGTGTATGGGTAGTTCTCTAGGAGTTTTGTCTGTAGGATGAATGGTGGGTGTAGGGTGTGTCCTAAGGAATTGTGTGTGCAGAGGTAGGTGGATTGGTCTATTAAGAGTCATGTTTGTGGTTAGTTACGTAGTCTATCTGTGTGTTGATTAGGTGGGCGGTAAGTCAAGAGTGTTGGATGTTACGTAGGTAGGTAGGTAGGTTGTTCATGTGTGTTGGTGTTCTATCAAAGGTTTTATGTAATGGTTAGGTGGATGATCTATCAGAGGTGTTGTGTGTTGAGTAGGTGGGTGGACTGTTAAGTCATGATTTTATGGTGTGTGATACGTATGTTAAATAGGTGGTTATACATAAAGTCTTGTTTTTGTGGGTGGTCAAGTCGTATGTTTGGTAGGTATGGAGATGTATGTAATCGTATCCATGTATGTTATGGAGATGGATGGTCAATCAAGAGTCTTGTGTGATTAGTATATGGGTGGGTAAACATAAGTCTTGTATGTACGGTGTGTGGTACGTATATTGGATAGGTAGGGGTATGTCAATAGGATTATTTTCATGGTAGTATGATGGTATATTAAGTCATGTCTGCAGAGTGTGTAGTTTGTTTATCATGATTTTTGTATCTTTGGTAGGTGGTCCTTCAAAAGTCTTATGCTTTGGGAAGGTGGAGTGTCAATCGACAGTTGTGTTTGTTAAATTGTTGTGTGATCAAACAAGTGTTTTGTGTGTATTAAGTAGGTGAGTGGATAATCAAACGTCTTCTATATAGAGTGTATGGTCAGTCTTATATGTTAAGTAAGTGGCCTGTTAATAATATTATGTGCTAGGAGGGTAGTTGGTCTGTAAAGATAGCTGTGTGTTGGCTAAGTGGGTAGGAGAGTCTTACTAATGGATAGGTAGGGTTATGGAGCTAGGTAGGTGTCTTGTACATGTGCTTATGGATAGGTAGATGGTTAATTAAAGGTCAAATGCAATGGAGAGTTAGGTGATATATCAGAGGAACATTGTGTTTATTAGGTGGGAGGTTAGTCAAAAATCTTGTATTTAGAGTTTGTGTGGTTTGATATGTTTTGTGTGTGTGTGTGTGTGTGTGTGTGTGTGTGTGTGTGTGTGTGTGTGTGTGTGTGTGTTTGTGTGTGTGTGTGTGTGTGTGTGTGTGTGTGTGTGTGTTTGTGTGTGTGTGTGTGTGTGTGTGTGTGTGTGTGTGTGTGTGTGTGTGTGTGTGTGTGTGTGTGTGTGTGTGTGTGTGTGTGTGTGTGTGTGTGTTTGTTGTATTTTAATTATGTGATCTTTCAATAATATTATGTGTTGGGCGGGTAGTTGGTCTGTAAAGATAACTGTATCTTGGGTAGGAGAGTCTTACTACTGAATAGGAAGGGTTATGGAGCTTGGTAGTTGTCTTGTACGTGTGCTTATGGATAGGTAAATGTACAATCAAAAGCCTTATGTGATGAATGGGAATGAGATCTAACGAGAGTGCAGTGTTGAGTAGGTAGGTGGTGAATCAAGATCTTGTATTTACGGTTTGTGTGTGGTAAGTCTTTTATGTTAAGTAGGTAGAGTCTGCCAATAGTCTTATGTTTTGGTTTGGTATGTGGTATATAAAGATAACTTTGTGTAGGGTAAGTGGGTAGGAGAGTCTTACTAATGGATAGGTAGGGTATTAGTGCTTGGTAGGTGGTTTTTGCATAAGCTTATGGATAAGTAAATGAGCAATCAAAGGTCAAATGCAATGGAGTTTATTTATAAGTTTATAAGTTAGGTGATATATTGGAGGTACAGTGTTGAGTAGGTAGGTGGTGAGTCAAAAGTCTTGTATTTACGGTTTGTATGTGGGAAGTCTTTTATGTTAAGTAGGTAGAGTCAGCGAATAGTCTTATGTGTTGGGAGGGTAGTTGGTCTGTAAAGATAGCTGTGTGTTGGCTTAGTGGGTAAGGGAGTCTTACTAATGGATAGGTAGGGTATTAGTGCTTGGTAGGTGGTTTGTGCATAAGCTTATGGATAAGTAAATGAGCAATCAAAGGTCAAATGCAATGGAGTTTATTTATAAGTTTATAAGTTAGGTGATATATTGGAGGTACAGTGTTGAGTAGGTAGGTGGTGAGTCAAAAGTCTTGTATTTACGGTTTGTGTGTGGTAAGTCTTTTATGTTAAGTAGGTAGAGTTTGCCAATAGTCTTATGTGTTGGGAGGGTAGTTGGTCTGTAAAGATAGCTGTGTGTTGGCTAAGTGGGTAGGAGAGTCTTACTAATGGATAGGTAAGGTTATGGAGCTTGGTAGGTGTCTTGTACATGTGTGTTGGATAGGTAGATGGACAATCAAAAGCCTTTTGTGATGAATGGAAAGGTGATCTAACGAGAGTGCAGCGCTGAGTAGGTAGGTGGTAAGTCAAGATCTTGTATTTATGGTTTGTGTGTGGTAAGTTTGTTATGTTAAGTAGGTAGAGTCTGCCAATAGTCTTATGTTTTGTGAATGTAACTGATCTATAAAGATATCTGTGTGTAGGGTAAGTGGGTAGGAGGGTCTTACTACTGGATAGGCAGGGTATTAGTGCTTAGTAGGTAATTTGTATATGTATTTTTGATGGAAATTAAATGAAAACTACTTTATTGTTACTTTATTAGGCGAATATACATTTTCTGATCGAGTATTTTACAACCAAAAGAAACAAACATTCTTACTGTTAATACCAAAGTTTCTACAATAGACACATTTCAACTGACTATTCGTTTATTTGTTTAATGTGCAAAGAATCATTAGTACCAAGTTTTGTTAAAACTAGCCTTAAAATGTGGACATTATAGAGAATTTATTCCTATTGGCTACTTACTCTTTGCCAACTGTTTGGAGTCAACTAAATAGCTATATAGGATAAACAATTAATTTACAAGTGTTACAACAGTTTTGTACGTTGTTTTAAGCTCAAACTAAGTTTTTAAAGGTTTCTTTAAGAGTATTTTAAAGGAATTTTTAATGTTTAGGACAAATATCGTTGTTATGACACTGCATTTTAATGCTTTTAGGGAATTATAACATATTTTGTACAAAAATAACCCTATTTATGGACATTTTAACTAAATTTAAAGAGGTTTGGGTTCCATGTCATAGTTTCCCTGACTATTGTGTTGTGAATAGATAATATATCAAAGGGTCCCAATTGTTATTTGTAAGTTTATGATGGTTAACATACAATAATTTGGTAGACTAAAGTTAGGGTGTCTCTTGACATGTATAGGTTTTAAAAGTATTATTGGTTAATATACTTCATTTATAGTCAATGGACGTATGTAGAGTTATTCTTGTAAAGAGGAACTGAATACTTTAACTTGGTAAAAGTTTACTATTTCAGTGTGACTTAATGAAAACATGTATTGGGTGTAGTGTTGTTAGCCCTCTACTTGGAGGTAATGTGTTGATGGGAATGTAGGTTGTTAACTTTACTTTGCGACTTCAATGTGTATGAATGTAATTTGATATGGTATTAAGCTATAAATGTTATACATATTGTTTAAAATCCTACCTAAACTATAAAAACTTTAGAAAATACGGTATAATTTTGATGTACGATCTCTCATTATTACACATAAGATCGATGTAATGTGTTAGCATGTATAAATTATGGAATTTACAACAAAACAAATAGATAAAACTTTGTTAAAATTAAGTTTACTCGTAATAATTTAAATATAAAGCACAACTTATTGAAAAAGGTTCTATGTATTACGTATGATAATTGATAATAACAAGAATATCAATTGATTTTACTGAATAAAACGTAGTGTGTAAATAAATTATTATTGCTCTCTTTTTTTAAAAGTGCGGGACTATAATACCAATAATTGTTTCGTTTTGTTTAATAATAGACGAGATATGGTCGGATTATATTATCTCTGAGGAAATGCATATAATGCTGTTTGATATCACTAAACTTGACCTCTAGGGTTAACATGTGGTTGATATGCAGTCCGTCTGGTGCCAATTAAAATAGCAAACAATATTGAGGTCAAACCGTGTTGCGCGAGAACTGAATGGACTGTCGGTGCATCGAGCAGAGGTATCCATTAACTAGTATACGGGTTGTGAAATGGTAGAGAATTAGTCCTTGAGTGTCGCTATAGTTCAAAGGAAGGAATGTTTGTGGAGAGGAAGTGAAGGTAGGTGTGCTAGTTTCGTTATGTAGAGGGGCTGATCGGTTCTGGATAGAAACGTGGATGGGAAGTGAGGTATTTGAGTCTACAGAATTGATGATCAAAGTAGCCGAGAGTAAGTAATGTAACCTAGATAAGATGTACATGCACGCAAAGGTGGGCGAAAATAGGAAATTGTTAGTTGATAGTTAATGAAAGAAAATGTGAAGCTTGTGACCAATAACGAACCGATAAAGCCCGTACACCAGTAGACTTTGTAAGTACAGTTAAAGTAATTTAGGTTGAATAGTTCGGTTAGGCATGAGGGCTCTAGGGTAAGAGCGTTAAGCTAGCGTATTAAGTTTAGAGGATGCCGGGTGTGTTTGATACGAAGGTATCCATACGAAGTTAAGTGGAAGTAGATTGTAGTTGAAGGTAAGAGCGCATGTTAACAGAGTATTTATTAAAAAGTTCAGTAAAGTTAAATTCAAAATTAATTTAAATAGGTAGGCTAATAGTGAATGTTATATAATAAGGGTTGGCTAACAGGGTATTTAATATAAAATAAAAAATTAATTAAAATAGATAGGATAACAGTGTATTACAAATTATAAACAGATTAAATATAAAGAATTGCCATACTTCATTTTTGTATAAATAATTAATTAAAAACGTGTATTGCAGGAGTTGCTCCTTCATTTTGAATAAATAATTAATTAAAAACGTGTATTGCGGGTTGCATAGAGTGTTAAGTAGGGGCTTGAGGATGAACTGTGATTCGATAGATAAGTATAGGTAGGTAACAGTGTAGGAAGCCGTAGATGAGTACCCAAAGGTAAGAGCGTATGTTAACTGTGTATTTGTTAAAAGTTGAGAAAAATTAAATTAAATAAGTTGTCAAACAGTAAGTGTGAGAAAGATTACTTGTAAAGTAGGGAGGTAACCAATCAGAGCGTGGCATTTGGGTGTTCGCCAGACCAGCAGACAACGCGTACGAAGGTAGCCGACGGTCGCCGGAAGTATACGAATGTATTTTATATAGTACATATGTAAATGGCCGTCATCTTTTGCATTTTATATAGTATGAGATGGGAAAGGTTAAGAGTGCATTTTGTATAGTATAACGAGGGAATTTGAGGGAGGGAATTTTCCCACGGGGACTTCCCTTCCGAAGGCACCATGTTTCCGAAAGGATGCGCTAAATTTTGCCACCAGGTGTGCTACGATCGGGTCGAGCACATAGTTTATATGAAATATAAATTTTGTTATAGTGTATGAAATATTAATTTTGTTATGGTGTATATATGAGTAGAGTAACAACGCACATGCGTGCCCGACCAGCAGACGACACGTTAGCCATTTATTATAGTGTATTTTATATAGTATAAAGGTCGTCATATTGGATGAGGGAATTTTGGAAAGACGCTATATTGGACAAAAAAAGTTCATTGTATATAGCATAACATGGAAAAAGACGCCATATTGGACAAAAAATTCATTTTATATAGTATAACATGGAAAAAGTTAGGTTAAGAGAGTATTTTATATAGTATAACAAGATTAACAGTGCATTTTATATAGTATGATGTAGGAATTTGGAGGGAAATTTGGGAATTTGAGGGAAATTTGAGGTTAGGAAATTTGGCGGGAAACATGGGCTCCGCCATCTTGAAAAAGTCATGTGACCGCTCTCGACCAATCAGATTCCAGGAAAGTGAGTGTCGCTCCGGCAGTTTTTACCTACTACTGCTGTAATGGTATATAGTGTAATGTTTATTAATTATTTAAACCAAAGGAAATAAACAAATCGTGAAGTACCAGCATGTTCTATAGACATAATGAGTTCGACTGTATTTTGAATAACAAAAAAATATGTTGAAAGTAACATTTATCGTTTTTAGGTTGTTACAGTACATACGTAACAGTGAGTACATACATGGAGTATTTTATCAAAAGGATCGTCCTACCACATTTTGTATTCCCCCGTTGTCTTCATTTTAAGACCGGTGCTTCTATCTCCTGTTCTTTTTAAATTCGACTATTTAAAATTACGAAAGAATGACATTTATTTTTTTTCTAATACATAATATAGACAAACAATTCCAAAATTCAGTATAAAACTAACTACTCTGCCCATTATATGTGGTTATCTATAAAAAGATTAAACTTTACAGCAAATAAATTACATGATATTTGATTACAGGCTTTCATAGTTATGACTTGCCTCTGTGTCACCCTGAAGTGCTGTGGTCACAGCCCAATATACTTGCAGTATACACTAACTAAACCAAACAAAATGAAATCTAGTAGTTTATAAAAAAAAAAAAAAAAAAAAAAAAAAAAAAAAAATAGTGGAATATTCTTATTTAAATGATACAAATAATAACCCAAAAAATATAATGCTATAACAATTTGGAAACTACATTTACAATGTGTGCCGTTTGGACATTACGATCGTCTCCCTCGGACAGTTTAGTCTTCCTTTTTGTGTTTCATTTAGTTTTAGTGTCTTGTTTTTATTTTCTGTGTTCCGTGAATTTGTTTCCTTTATTCCTTGGCGTAGATGGAAAGTGCGGCATTCTAACTTTGCTGCTAAAAACGTTTACGTAAGTGTTTATAAAATTGTTTTCTTTTGTAAGTGTTTGGTTAAAAATATTGTTTATTGATCTCTCTTGAGTGTGTTGTTTCATAAATTAATAAAGCTGTTGCCTGTTTGTGGAAATGTTTTTATTTTAAGCAGGTCTACTCTTCGTTCACACTTTAGTTGCGACTGTGGGCGCTGAATTGCCCATGCAATTGTAATGGAGCTTCCGCGCTACTAGCCAAGTACAAAACATTCACAGATTCAGAATTTATATCAGACAAACATACTTCTACGTTAGTTTTAAGTAGTTTTTTGTTAGTAATTTGTGCGTTGTAATAAACTACCAAATATTAAAAATATATAAAATAAATCAGTAATGTTGTTTTAATTTAAAAAGCTGATTATAACAGTAGGGAAAAGATGTTGGTATTGCCGTCAAGATTTAGGATTTCTGCGTCAAATTGACCTTTGGACCCACTTTTCTGGCCTCTGATTGGTCGAGAGCGGTCACGTAACTTTTCCAAGATGGCGGCGTTCATGTTTCCCGCCAAATTTCCTAACCTAACCTAACGTAACCTCACTTTTTCTAACCTCAAATTTCCCCCAATTTCCCACATTTCCCTCCAAATTCCCACATCATACTATATAAAATGCATTGTTAACCTTGTTGTACTATATAAAATACACTGTTAACCTAACTTTTTCCATGTTATACTATATACAATGCACTTTTTTGTCCAATATGGCGTCTTTTTCCATGTTATACTATATAAAATGAACTTTTTTGTCCAATATGGCGTCTTTTCCCTCCCGCGCCAACTCACACCCCTTGGGAAAATTCCCTTCCATAATTCCCTCATCCAAGATAACGGCCTTATACTATACAAAATGTACACTCTTATACTATATAAAATGAACTTTTTTTGTCCAATATGGCATCTTTTTCCATGTTATACTATATAAAATGCACTGTTAACCTTGTTATTCTATATAAAATACACTCTTAACCTAACCTTTTCCATGTTATATTATATTAAATGAACTTTCTTTGTCCAATATGACGTTTTTTTCATGTTATACTATATAAAATGAACTTTTTTGTCCAATATGGCGTCTTTCCCTGCCAAAATTCCCTCCCAAATTTCCCTCATCCAAGATAGCGGTCTTTATACTATATAAAATACACTATAATAAATGACTAACGCGTCGTCTGCTGGTAGGGTGCGCATGCGCATTGTTACTCTACTCATATATACATTACTCCATGTACTCGATGTGCTCGACCCGGTCGTAGCGCACCTGGTGGCAAAACTTAGCGCATCCTTTCGGAAACATGGCACCTTCGGAAGGGAAGTCCCTGGTGGTAATTTCCCTTCTCAAATTCCCTCGTTATACTATACAAAATACACTCTTAACCTTTCCCATCTCATACTATATAAAATGCAAAATATGGCGGCCATTTACATATGTACTATATAAAATGCTTTCGTGTAATTCCGGCGACCGTCGGCTACCTTCGTAAACGTCTTCTGCTGGTCTGGCGCACACCTAAATGCCACGCTCTGATTGGTTACCTCCCTACTTTACAAGTAATCTTTCTCACACGTACTGTTAGACTACTTATTTAATTTAATTTTTCTCAAATTTTAAAAATACACAGTTAACATACGCTCTTAGCTTTGGGTACTCATCCACGCCTTCCCACACTGTTACCTACCTATACTTATCTATCGAATCACAGTTATTCCTCAAGCCCCTACTTAACACTCTAGGCAACCCGCAATACACGATTTTAATTAATTATTTATTCAAAAATGAAGGGAAAATTCTTTTTATTTAATTTTTTTATAATTTGTAATACACTGTTATACTATCCATTTTAATTAATTTTTTATTTTATATTAAATACTCTGTTAACATGCGCTCTTACCTTCAACTACCATCTACTTCTTGTTAACTTCATATAAAACACACTTGACATCCTCTAAACCTAACACGCTAGCTTAACGCTCTTACCCTAGATTTCTCATGCCTAACCGAACTATTCAACCTAAATTACTTTGCTCGGTGCACCGACAGTCCGTTCAGTTCTCGCACAACACAGGCTGACCTCAATATTGTTTGCTATTTTAATTGGCACCAGACGGACTGCATATCAACCACATGTTAACCCTAGAGGTCAAGTTTAGTGATATCAAACAGCATTATATGCATTTCCTCAGAGATAATATAATCCGACCATATCTCGTCTATTATTAAACAAAACGAAAGAATTATTGGTATTATAGTCCTGCACTTTAAAAAAAGGGAGCAATAATAATTTATTTACACACTACGTTTTATTCAGTAAAATCAATTGATATTCTTGTTATTATCAATTATCATACGTAATACATAGAACCTTTTTCAATAATTTGTGCTTTATATTTAAATTATTACGAGTAAACTTAATTTTAACAAAGTTTTATCTATTTGTTTTGTTGTAAATTCCATAATTTATACATGCCAACACATTACATCGATCTTATGTGTAATAATGAGAGATCGTACATCAAAATTAAACCATATTTTCTAAAGTTTTTAAAGTTTAGGTAGGATTTTAAACAATATGTATAACATTTATAGCTTAATACCGTATCAAATTACATTCATACACATTGATGTCACAAAGTAAAGTTAACAACCTACATTTCCATCAACACATTACCTCCATGTAGAAGGCTAACAACACTACACCCAATACATGTTTTCATTAAGTCACACTGAAATAGTAAACTTTTACCAAGCTAAAGTATTCAGTTCCTCTTTACAAGAATAACTCTACATACGTCCATTGACTACAAATGAAGTATATTAACCAATAATACCTTTAAAACTTATACATGTCAAGAGACACCCTAACTTTAGTCTACCGAATTATTGTATGTTAACCAACTTAAACTTACAAATAACAATTAATTGTTGGAAAATGTCTCAGATCAAGCAAGAACTACCAACATAGTAGTCTCCAAAGCCCTTAAAATTTAGTTAAAATGTCCATAAATAGATTTATTTGTGTACAAAATACGTTATAATTCCCTAAAAACATTAAAATGCAGTGTCATAACAATGATATTCACCCTAAACATTAAAAAACCCTTTAAAATACTCTTATTGAAACCTTTATAAACTTAATTTGAGCTCAAAACAATGTACAAAACTGATGTAACACTTGTAAAATAATTGTTTAACCTACATAGCTATCTAGTTGACTTTGCATTTACTACTACATGACTCCAAACATTTGGCAAAGTGTAAGTAGCCAATAGGAATAAATTCTCTGTAATGTTCACATTTTAAGCTTGATTTTAACAAAACCTGGTGCTATTGATTATATTCATCTATTTATTAAACAAATACACGAATAGTTAGTTGAAATGTGTTTATTGTAGAAACTTTGGTATTAACAGTAAGAAAGTTTGGTTTCTTTTGACTATAATATACTCGATAAGAAAATGTATATACACCACTCCCAAAGACCCAAACACATGGAGAACCTACTTACTGAACACACTGCACCCTTGACAGATCACCTACCTATCCATTACATAAAACCATTGTTTGTCCACCCACCTATTCTATGAAATTTAGTGGCAGAGAGGGCTTTATAGCCCTAACTTCGCCTCATAAAGTAACAATAAAGTAGTTTTCATTTAATTTCCATCCAACATACATATACAACCTAATTACCAAACACCATGACCCTACATATCCAGGAGTAAGACTCTTGATTGACCACCCACATACCCAATGCACAGTTCTCTCTATAGACCCCTACTTTCCCAACACATAAGACAACTGACTGACCACCACCTACTTAATATACTGCACTCTTGATAGATCACAGAACTAATCAATAAATGAGACCTTAATTCAACACATTGACATTGACCAACCATTTATACAACACACATTTATCTTTATTAGCCACTAACCTTCCCAACGCATGAGACTATTGAAAGATCACATAATTAAAATACAACATACCACACAGACACACAGACACACACACACACACACACACACACACACACACACACACACACACACACACACACACACACACACACACACACACACACACACACACACACACACACAAACAAACACACACACACACACACACACACACACACACACACAAACACACACACACACACACACACACACACACACACACACACACACACACACACACACACACACAGACACACACACACAGACACACACACACACACACACACACACACACACATACACACACACACACACACACACACACACACACACACACACACACACACACACACACACACACACACAAACACACACACACACACACACACACACACACACACACACACACACACACACAAAGTCTAAATACATGATTTTTGACTAACCTCCCACCTACTAAACACACTGTACCTCCGACATATCATTTATTTTATAAACTTATAAATAAACTCCATTACATTTGACCTTTGATTGTCCATCTACCTATTCAACACACATGAACAACCTTCCTACCAAGCACTAATACCCTTCCTATCCAGTAGTAAGACCCTCCTATTTACTTATTCTACACTCAGTTATCTTTATAGATCAGCTACATTCACAAAACATAAGACTATTGACAGACTCTACCTACTTAACATACAAGACTTACCATACACTCTACATGGAAGACGTTTGATTATCCACTCACCTACTCAATACACACAAAACACTTGTTTGATCACACAACAATTTAACAAACACAACTGTCGATTGACACTCCACATTCCCAAAGCATCATACTACCATGAAAATAGTTCAAATGTCATACCCCTACCTACCAAACATACGTACCACACACCATAAAATCATGACATAACAGTCCACCCACCTACTCAACACACATCACCTCTGATAGATAATCCACCTAACCATTACATAAAACCTTTGATTGACTCACAATCCTAACATTCATGAACAACCATCCTCCTAAACATACGACTTAACCACCCACAGAAATAAAGACTTTATGTATAACCACCTATTTAACATACGTACAACACACCATAAAATCATGACTTAACAGTTTACCCACCTACTCAACACACAACACCTCTGATAGATCATCCACCTAACCATTACATAAAAACTTTGATAGACTACCAACACACATGAACAACCTACCTACCTACCTACGTAACATCCAACACTCTTGACTTTCCGCCCACCTACTCAACACACAGATAGACTACGTAACTAACCATTACATAAAATCTTAGATTGACACCCAACATTCATGGAAGACCTACCTACCAAACATACAACTTGATTGACCGCCTACCTACCCGTCACACATTTCTCTTGATAGACCAATCACCCTCCCATAAAAAGAATTTTGTCAGACTATTTACTTAACATACAAGACTTACCACCTAATAGACAATCTACATAAGGCTTTAGTTATCATTCCACCTATCCAACACACATGTACAAGACACCTACCAAGCTCCATAACCCTTTCTATCCATTAGTAAGACTCTCCTACCCACTTAGCCAACACACAGCTATCTTTACAGACCAACTACCCTCCCAACACATAAGACTATTGGCAGACTCTACCTACTTAACATAAAAGACTTACCACACACTCTACATATAAGACCCTTGGTTGGTCGCCCAACTACTCAACATACAACACCTCTGATACACTATTCCCTTGAACATTACATAAAACCTGTGATATTCCACCCAATCACCAAACACACATGACTCTTAATAGATCAATCCACCTACCTCTGCACACACAATTCCTTAGGACACACCCTACACCCACCACTCATCCTAGAGACAAAACTCCTAGAGAACTACCCATCCACCATAAAAACACTATTGCTTTATATAATCATGTTTTAAAATAACATTATTACACTGTAAGATAGGCTTAATATAGCAAAAGACCTAAAGTGTTTCCTAAAAGTCTGTTTTCTCTAGAACTATGAGAGCCTTTGGTGGAAAACATCCAAACTAAACATAGAAAATAAGAATCAGCTAGTAGTTTCATAGAAATTCTGCTATACAACAAAAAAAATATGAGAAAAAGTTAGGTTTAAAAACAATGCACATAGAAAAAGTTAAGTTTAAAAACAATGAACATAGAAAAAGTTAGGTTTAAAAACAATGAACATAGAAAAAGTTAAGTTTAAAAACAATGAACATAGTCTTATGTTTTGTGAATGTAGCTGATCTATAAAGATAACTGAGTGTAGGGTAAGTGGGTAGGAGGGTCTTACTACTGGATAGGAAGGGTATTAGTGCTTGGTAGGAAGGTTGTGCATGTGTGTTGAATAGGTAGATGGACAATCAAAGGTCAAATGTAATGGAGTTTATTTATAAGTTTATAAGTTAGGTGATATGTCGGAGGTACAGTGTGTTTACTAGGTGGGAGGTTAGTCAAAAATCTTGTATTTAGAGTTTGTGTGTGTGTGTGTATGTGTGTGTGTGTGTGAGTGTGTGTGTGAGTGTGTGTGTGTGTGTGTGTGTGTGTGTGTGTGTGTGTGTGTGTGTGTGTGTGTGTGTGTGTGTGTGTGTGTGTGTGTGTGTGTGTGTGTGTGTGTGTGTGTGTGTGTGTGTGTGTGTGTGTTTGTGTGTGTGTGTGTGGAGTATTTTAATTATGTGATCTTTTAATAGTCACATGTGTTGGGAAGATTAGTGGTCTATAAAGATAAATGTGTGTTGTATAAATGGTTGGCCAATGTCAATGTGTTGAATTAAGGTGTCATTTATTGATTAGTCGTGTGATCTATCAAGAGTGCAGTATATTAAGTAGGTGGTGGTCAGTCAGATGTCTTATGTGTTGGGAAAGTAGGGGTCTATAAAGAGAACTGTGCATTGGGTATATGGGTGGTCAATCAAGAGTCTTACTCCTGGATATGTATGGTCATGGTGTTTGGTAGTTAGGTTGTATATGTATGTTGGATGGAAATTAAATGAAAACTACTTTATTGTTACTTTATAAGGCGAAGTTAGGGCTATAAAGCCCTCTCCACTACAAATTTTCATAGAATAGCTGGGTGGACAAACAAAGGTTTTATGTAATGGATAGGTAGGTGATCTGTCAAGGGTGCAGTGTGTTCAGTAAGTAGGTTCTCCATGTGTTTGGGTCTTTGGGAGTGGTGTATATACATTTTCTGATCGAGTATATTATAGTCAAAAGAAACCAAACATTCTTACTGTTAATACCAAAGTTTCTACAATAGACACATTTCAACTAACTATTTGTTTATTTGTTTAATAAATAGATGAAAATAATCAATAGCACCAGGTTTTGTTAAAATCAAGCTTAAAATGTGAACATTATAGAGAATTTATTCCTATTGGCTACTTACACTTTGCCAAATGTTTGGAGTCATGTAGTAGTAAATGCAAAGTCAACTAAAGAGCTATGTAGGTTAAACAATTAATTTACAAGTGTTACATCAGTTGTGTACGTTGTTTTGAGCTCAAATTAAGTTTATAAAGGTTTCTGTAAGAGAATTTTAAAGGGTTTTTTTTAATGTTTAGGGTGAATATCATTGTTATGACACTGCATTTTAATGCTTTTAGGGAATTATAACATATTTTGTACACAAATAACTCTATTTATGGACATTTAAACTAAATTTTAAGGGCTTTGGAGACTACTATGTTGGTAGTTCTTGCTTGATCTGAGAAATTTTCCAACAATTAATTGTTATTTGTAAGTTTAAGTTGGTTAACATACAATAATTCGGTAGACTAAAGTTAGGGTGTCTCTTGACATGTATAAGTTTTAAAGGTATTATTGGTTAATATACTTCATTTGTAGTCAATGGACGTATGTAGAGTTATTCTTGTAAAGAGGAACTGAATACTTTAACTTGGTAAAATTTACTATTTTAGTATGACTTAATGAAAACATGTCTTGGACGGTGTTGTTAGCCCTCTACTTGGAGGTAATGTGTTGATGGGAATGTAGGTTGTTAATTTTACTTTGTGACTTCAATGTGTATGAATGTAATTCGATATGGTATTAAGCTATAAATGTTATACATATCGTTTAAAATCCTACCTAAACTATAAAAACTTTAGAAAATATGGTTTAATTTTGATATACGATCTCTCATTATTACACATAAGATCGATGTAATGTGTTGGCATGTATAAATTATGGATTTACAACAAAACAAATAGATAAAACTTTGTTAAAATTAAGTTTACTCGTAATAATTTAAATATAAAGCACAAATTATTAAAAAAGGTTCTATGTATTACGTTTGATAATTGGTAATATCAAGAATATCAATTGATTTTACTGAATAAAATGTAGTGTGTGAATAAATAAATATTGCTCTCTTTTTTTAAAAGTGCGGGACTATAATACCAATAATTCTTTCGTTTTGTTTAATAATAGACGAGATATGGTCGGATTCTACTATCTCTAAGGAAATGCATATAATGCTGTTTGATATCACTAAACTTGACCTCTAGGGTAAACATGTGGTTGATATGCAGTCCATCCGGTGCCAATTAAAATAGCAAACAATATTGAGGTCAGCCTGTGTTGTGCGAGAACTGAATGGACTGTCAGTGCACCGAGCAAAGTAATTTAAGTTGAATAGTTCGGTTAGGCATGAGGGCTCTAGGGTAAGATCGTTAAGCTAGCGTGTTAGGTTTAGAGGATGTCGAGTGTGTTAAATATGAAGTTAACCAGAAGTAGATGGTAGTTGAAGGTAAGAGCGCATGTTAACAGAGTATTTAATATAAAATAAAAAATTATTTAAAATGGATAGGATAACAGTGTATTACAAATTATAAACAAATTAAATAAAAAGAATTGTCCCTTAATTTTGAATAAATAATTAATTAAAAACGCGTATTGCGGGTTGCCTAGAGTGTTAAGTAGGGGCTTGAGGAATAACTGTGATTCGATAGATAAGTATAGGTAGGTAACAGTGTAGGAAGCCGTGGATGAGTACCCAAAGCTAAGAGCGTATGTTAACTATGTATTTGTTAAAATTTGAGAAAAATTAAATTAAATAAGTAGTCTAACAGTACGTGTGAGAAAGATTACTTGTAAAGTAGGGAGGTAACCAATCAGAGCGTGGCATTTAGATGTGCGCCAGACCAGCAGACGACGTGTACGAAGGTAGCCGACGGTCGCCGGAAGTACACGAAAGCATTTTATATAGTACATATGTAAATGGCCGCCATATTTTGCATTTTATATAGTATGAGATAAGAAAGGTTAAGAGTGCATTTTGTATAGTATAACGAGGGAATTTGAGAAGGGGAATTACAACCAGGGACTTCCCTTTCGAAGGTGCCATGTTTCCGAAAGGATGCGCTAAGTTTTGCAACCAGGTGCGCTACGATCGGGTCGAGCACATAGAGTATATGGAGTAGTGTATATATGAGTATAGTAACAATGCGCATGCGCGCCCAACCAGCAGATGACGCGTTACTCATTTACTATAGTGTATTTTATATAGTATAAAGACCACCATCTTGAATGAGGGAATTTTGGGAGGGAAAGACGCCATATTGGACAAAAAAGTTCATTTTATATAGTATAAGAGTGTACATTTTATATAGTATAAGGCCACTATCTTGGATGAGGGAATTTAGGAAGGGAATTTTTCCACGGGACGTGAGTTGGCGCGGGAGGGAAAAGACGCTATATTGGACAAAAAAGTGCATTTTATATAGTATAACATGGAAAAAGACGCCATATTGGACAAAAAAGTGCATTGTATATAGTATAACATGGAAAAAGTTAGGTTAACAGTGTATTTTATATAGTATAACAAGATAACAGTGCATTTTATATTGTATGATGTGGGAATTCGGAGGGAAATGTGGGAAATTGGGGGAAATTTGAGGTTAGGAAAAGTGAGGTTAGGTTAGGAAATTTGGCGGGAAACATGGGCGCCGCCATCTTGGAAAAGTCACGTGACCACTCTCGACCAATCAGAGGCCAGAAAAGTGGATCCAAAGGTCAATTTGACGCAGAAATCCTAAATTTTGACGGCAATACCAACATCTTTTCCCTACTTATAACTACAAAAAATATTTACTCAAAAAAAATCTTCTTCATTTTCAAATAAAAGAAATCTTACGAGTATTTTATACCGTGTCTATTTCTATTGTTTTCTTTTGATTTTTTATGCTCATATTTTTTACTGTTTTCAATGTTAATAAATTTATGAGAAATTATGTTGCCTTTATTAAATACAGTTACTGTAATATATATTAACTGAGCTTTAATAAATACTCTGCTGTCGATATAAATTAATTTTAAATTCATTTTACATGAATTATGATTCCCACTATCGATGACAGTTACACTGAGAGCGATATAAAACGTCTTTTTTTATATGTGATGAATTTAGGATAGACAGTAGCGCGGCGACCGTCCATAGCCCACACAGTCTCAACTAAAGTGTGAACGGAGAGTAGGTTTGGCCCATGTGCTATTTTATTCTATTGCGATCATGTATTTCTATTTATTATATTATTTTGTCCTGTTAAACTGATTTTTAGTCGTAATTAAATTTTTATTTTAATTGTTTTAAAGTAAACTCATAATAATTTTTTCTGTTTATAGCTATTTCACTTCAAAGCTCTAACAACAGGTTTCATCTTGTTGCCAGACTTGGTGGAATTTTATTTATATAAAGCTCAGTTATGTAAATTGTTAACTTTGATCTTTATTATTTTGCTTCTTTTGTTAATTTAGGTAAACACTTATTTTGGTATTTATGTAGTTTCTGTATTTCTTTTTTTTATTTTACAAATTTTGCATTTTAATTGCCATGGCAGTTTTTTTAGTAAAACAGATTTTGTCTTTTTTATCTCGCCCATTTATTTATTTATTTTGTTTTCTCGCTTTTGTGGAGACAGACTAAAATTTGTTTTGTGCTGATCCGTTTCTTTAGCCCTGGCTCCGGGGTCGGAGAGTCATGGATGATGAGCACTTGCAAGGCTACTGACAGCGTTTTCCTGGAGGCACAGTGTGGAACCTACAGGCTGGGAATATCCTCTACTATGCGTTCCAGAGGAGCAGCCACTTCTTCACCCTTTCCACGCTGTCTATCCATCGGCCTCCAGTATGAAGACATCGACATGCAGGTGACCTACATCCAATTATTTATCCGGCCCTTCTGGCCACCAACGATTGAATATTTTGTAGAACAACCTGTGATAAAACTTATTTTGTGTTTTTGGTGAATAGTGAAATTTTAAAGCGAGACATATTTTTAGATTTTATTTTTATGTTGTTTAGTTTATATTTTTCTCTTGGGGTTATTTCTTTTAAATAACGGGGTTTTCGGGTAATTATTCACTTTTCAATTCCTATTATGTGTCGCCCAGTTTAGCCTGCTGGATTTCGGCGTGATTTTTAATTTAATTCTTTTGTTTAGTTTTTCTTTTAACTTTTCCAAATTGGCCTAACCTTCCAAATTTCTTTTGTTGCCCGAGGCCCCGTAGGTTCAGCTGCCGTTTTTAAAATGTTGTCCTTATGTTATCTGTAGCTATTGTTTTATAGTTGTAGTTTATTTACACTGTTATTTAATTAGTCTTGAGTGTGTTCATTGTTATTATTTATTTATTATTGTTATATTTTTCAGAGATATATATACAAGTTTTGATAACAATATGTTATTAGGCCTAATCATTTTGATTTACTTTTTTGATACTTTTGTACTGTTATTATTTGGTAATCTTGTTGGTTTTTTTATTTAATTATTTTTCCTCGATGACATATAATATATTTTTTATGTTCTGTAACTTTAATAAATATCGTAAATTTTTACAAATGGTCAACAGCCCGTTTTATCCTTTAATGTATATATTTTTTCTGTCACTTATTATATTTTTTAATATTTTGAATTTATGTTATTTTTATTTTCATGTAATAAACAATATTTTTGCCATTCAACTTATGTTTTTTTGTTCTGTGCCGTCCTACTGAGTCCGGTGCCTTCGCAGTTCTTTGGGCCCATCAGTGTTTCGATAGTTATTTCGGTGGGTTGCAAATTACATAATTGTTCTCATTGATGGATATTTTTATCTTTCTAAAACATGCAAAACTAATTTATATTATTCGAAACTGTCATAATAAAAGGTAGCTTATTGAACATATTAGGGCCGTAAAGGAAATTTTTGCGTGTAAATATAATTTTCTGTAGGTATAATAAACAATCTTTGAGCCATTATAAAGAATAAACTTTATTCTTAGTCTCTCCTAATTTCTCATGGTATTACACTTGAATTTGCACTGATCTATATCCTGGATATATTAAGACACCCCTCTTTAATTACATTCTAAAATTGGAATCCCTAAACTAGACTTAAATCGTTAATTACTTATTTAGTCAATCATCCAGAACAGTATCGTAATCTTCCCTAACCTCACCCAAATGGTTAATTTTAAATTCCAGCCCTTCTTTCTATTATGCAACTGTTGGATACTTATTTCAATATTGGTACAAAATAGTTTCCATATAATAATGGTAAAGTTTTTAAACTGTCTGTACTTCCTACCCCTTTTCTTCTGTCTTTATCTCTGTATTTAATACATGTTTACACAATTACGAGTTTACTATTTTTCAAGGTGGTCATGTCTCATTTTTCGTGTTCTCTATCAATGATGCTGTATACTTATCATGTATTTTATTATAACACCATATGACGAAATATTTTAAAAACTAATAACCTCCATCCTATAATTCCTCCAAAGCATTTATCAACAATAATCGTAACACTACTATATTATATTATTAAATATTATGTCTTTATTAGAAGTAATTTAGTTATTATAGCTAAACAATCTTGGTTTACTAATTTACCTTTAAATAATCCTTGTATGACATGTCCCTCACAGCCATTGCGAGAACTTCCTGGCCAAACCTTGCAAACTGAAAATATAAATAAATACATCAATACAACATGAAACAGACTGTTTTCTTTTTCAAAGTGAATAGATTAGCTACAACAAGTTTCAACTTTTAAAGTACTGTTGTTTGGTTTTTAACTGAATTTTACACCAGTTTTAATGTTTTTATTAATGTACTTCTCTAAATCGCTAATCTCGTAGGAGCCAGTCGGAATTTTTATTTCCGAGCCTCCGTAGTGGAACGAGTAATTCACATTTTCTTCTACATTCGGTATTGAGTTGTACGTTGTGAGGTCATTCAAACCAATCTCCCATTCGCATTTGACACATCGATTGAAGGAAATATGTGACAACTTACCACTCAGCTCTATCCACTAAGGCAAACATTTTCAAGGAGATAATTTAAGCACAAGTGTAAGCAAATTACTGAGTCAAAACCCTGTTGTCCTTGATTGTTATACTTTAAATTAACACTAGGGCCCCAATACTTGATCAATTCCATAGGAGGACGCAAGTTTCCAAAACTATCATAGTACAAAACTTTATTACCGTGCTTTTTATAACAAACCCAATGTGTACCTTTACCTTGTATACTGTCTAAGATAATAATTGCACTTTCGTACAATCTAGGTTTATTCGGAAGTGTGTCCCTCATGTAGACAACGTTAAAATTTGGAATGTTTAATTTTGTTGCGTAATTAACAAGTTTGTGATTTGTGAGGGCGTGTTCAGGAACATAGATTATTTTAAAGCTTTTTTTCTTACACGAACATTTCTGCTTGTGTTTAGGTGCTTTTTAACACCTCTCTCTGTAGTTTTATTCCAGGGTCTTAGATACAAACCCTTACCCTTCTTTTGTTTACGTATTTTTCTCCTATGAGAGCCACCCAACTTTGCTTTTGTCTTCATGGCTGTTGTAATTACCCAAGCTGCAGCTTTCTCGCCTACAGATGAATCTGGTAGCCTTAAACCTCTGCCAAGCTCACTCGGGTAAGTCTTTATCCGCTTGCGCTCTCCGCGCACGCGCGCGTGCGTGTGTGTGTGTGTGTGTGTTAAAACATATATTTCATTGTGTTTGACAGGTGAAGGAAACACTGGCGCAGATCTGCCACAGCAATGCTCAAATACGCGTGTTAAATCTTTTGATGTCATCATGTCACTCATCACTTCGGTAAGTTACCTTTGTTATTATGGTATATGCGGTAATAGTTTCTTAGTATTATTATGGTATAAAGTTTCTTAGTTTCTCAAATTTAGGTTACCATAATAACTTTACTAATATACTCTTATTCTCTTATTGTGTTAGTTTAAATTGTTATTGTTTCATCTTTTGTATATCCACTGCCCAAGAGTTCATTTATGAAATTTAATTTGGACATATCGTATTATTAACTAATTCCAAATGAATGTAATACTAAAAAATTCCAAATCCAATGAAACAAGAGTTTATACGTGAGGCCTTTCAATTATGAAGTAGCCATTTTCAAACACTTACATCCACTAATACAACAAAGTAATAAATTAAAATATATGTTGTATATTTTTATTGTTACATACGAGGAGCCGTCAGAACTTTGTGAGTATTTTAAGGCGTGTATGAATAATTACATGAGTTTAGATTGAGTGTGGATACCTGTATAGTGTATAGCTCGCTAACTGACTGAGTTTAATATAATTGATTTTGTTATTTAGGTTTTCTTACCAATGTACATCAGCAACGTATTTTAATTCAATGTAAGTAAACACTCAGAAATACGAGAAAAAGAATCAATTACAAACAGTCTATTATACATTTGTATAAATATACTTATCAAATAACACTAAATAAAATATGTTTCAGTACTTTAAGAGTATAAATGTTACATACTATACATTTTCGCCCTATTTCTTTAATGTTTTTGACACTTTATTATATTAAATCACTAGGAAACAAGTATTCTATACCATTAATTTTTTCATTTATTTAGAATTTATTGTAGTAAATATGATACATTTATGTATACAACGTACCTTGCAACTGCTCTGGATCATACACATGACAAGTATTCCCAGGTAAAATGACCAAATTCCTAAATTAATAAACATTGAAATGACTGATGCTTCATTTTTGATGAAGACTAAGACGCTTAGTAAAATATCAAAAATTGAGGTTCCAAAAATTACTACCACATAATACTGCAAAAGATCGTTGATTTCTTTTAGGATTGTACTTTGAGCTTCAATCGCAAGATTGAATTGATGAAGATGGCTAAATGGTCTACAGTTTAGCCAGCAGAAGTGGTGCCAGGATGTTATAGAGTCCTGTATGACGAGACTGCCGCTGTAATATATACAGCTGAGGATCAGAGGGAGGTAAACATTTTTAAATGCCATACAAAATCCAAAGAGTAATCTTAAAATAAAGTACATCATATTAGAGCTCCATAAATAGGCAAGTACAGGAGGTAGCAAGGTTGTGATTATCAAAACTGCGAATATTACTTTCGTGAACAAGCCTGGACTTGTAGTTTTGGAGTTGTGGTAGTTTGGAAGAAGTTTAGTAGTTTCTCTCAGTCGATCGACAGTTTTGAAGGACTTAACGATTTGTCCCACATTAAAGTTGTACCAGAGTCCTATTAAATACAATATGCAGGTGTAAACAATGTCACCAATCGATACTAACAATGGAATGTCACGGATTGCTAAATTTAAAACTACCAAACAACATACACAAGTCAATGCAGCAAAAGATATTATTGCAGACCAGGAGTTGTGTTTATACTGTAGACTATCAGCGTGTTCTGATCTAACATTGCCCACTGGAAAATGTCCAAAAAGGTAACTCACAAAGGTTACTGGTCGGTAATACTTATAAATCGAAGTGTTTTCCATCATAGTACAACTATAAAGTGAAAGATAGTCGTTTTGTTGGTCTAGTAAGGTTACTATTAATAAGTGTTTACTATAAAATATTCACAAAGATCGACAATAAGGTGTCAATAAGTAGAAGGACACTTCCATGAATCATCATTATGCATTACATTTTTCAATTATCAATCAATATATTTTAAATCATGGGTACTTTAAAACATATAATATTAATTATATGCATCTTATAAAATAATTATAAATACTTACACAATACTTCAATTTTATCTACCTACTTACTACCCTACAACAAAATTAATAAGACTGTAGCATTAGCGTTGACAAGAGTGGTAACAATTCCATATTTTTACACAAATGTTACATTTACAAGTGGGTTAAGCTATTCCGAATACATTATGTTACATGATTTAACACTGGTAACGTGATTAAATTTACCTAAAATAAGGACAAAGGTATCAGGATCGTAAACTTAGTTTGAGGGGATAGATCACTATAGTATTTGTCATTTTGTATTTATACTGTAATACATTTCAGTTTTGTTATATTCACTTGTACTGTAAATATTATTTATATACATCACAATAAATTAAACGTCATTCTATTAGATGAAATATTGAACTAGCTACATGTATGAACATTATATTACATGTATCTGTAATCAAAAGCATTCTGACAAAATCGAAGGGAGAAACATTTTTATATCAAATTATAAAATTGTCGCAAAAAGATTACCTGAGTTGTAATTCATACAGACTAATTTGGTCCTTCCAGTCTTTAACTACATTGAACGATAGGTGGTTGACAAAACTTGTTAGTCCTATCTTAACTTTATCAAAATCTTGTATGTTCAATTATTAATTTCTTAGTTAAACTGGTAAATTATAGTTCACTGTACAAATAAAAGTATGATTTTACCTTACCTAAAATAAACGTGCTTTTAATTTAATAATAATGGTTGCACTGCTGTACTAATAACATTTTGTATATTCCTTTTTGTTTTGCTTTATAATTTAAAATATTACAGTTTGTATTCAATAACTTTTTTCCTGAATAAACATAAATATTCAATTTGAATAAAATAGTTATTTTCATATTAAGATTGCACAAATGCCGTTATAATAAATGTAAACTTATTTGTATAAAAAAAAAATCAAAAAATATACTTTTGTATTTTAATAATTATAATATCGGTACAGTGGCTAAACAACTTGTCACACACAGGATGATTATGTAGAAAACACAAGTAAATACACACAGGATGAATATGAAGGGACCACGAGTAAATACACACAGGAAGAATATGAAGGGAACACGAGTAAATACATACGTTTCATTTAATATAAATTGAAAATAAGTACGAATGAAGGTAAACAAATGTGAAATAAATAATAACAATAAAAAATACTAAAATTAACAATAATTTGTAATTAACAGACAGTTTGATCCTAATGTTTTCCACTTTACATTTGATTGTTCTTTACCTTCTTAATACTCCATGCTGAAAGCCAGATACTTTAAGACAAAGTGTTTTTAAGATTGTGGGCAATATGTATTCTTAATACAGATGTAACGTCAGCTCGATTGCGCCATAAATGTGGACACTACTAGAGAATGTTAGTATTCATAGTCTAGTTGTTGTGTAGGGAAGAGAACCGATTACCACCTTGTCAATCAGCTGGAAATCAGTCTAATATTACTAGGTTCGGACTCCACGTACACCTGCACCGTATCGGGTTGTTCCTCTTAAGTAACCGTAACTTAGTTCCTCTGCGTATCGGGTTATTGATAAATGGCTCTTTCTAAGGAACAATCAACCTTAGCTAGTAACTATGACTACACTCGTGTATGTAGATTCATTCGTTCCTCATTTTCACCTTGATTATTATAACCTTGATATCCCTTTTTATAATAATCGTATTATATGAGACAAATTCTAGAACGTGTATAGAGACAAGTATAGAAAATGAAAGTACATGAAAATTGGAGATTTATTAAACATGCAAGAAAATTATACACAAAGCACGAATCCTAAGACATCATCAAGACAAATTCACGCTCCGGATGATACAACACAGAAGATTTAATTTATGGCCAAATGACTTTCTCCAAGGTTACCTTGATAGAGAAACATACACTATCATTGTTTACTCAGCAGCATTCAAAAAGGGTAATAAGGTGAGAATTTCCCACCTAAGGGTGTATTCTAGTATTAATTTTGGCCTCCAATATTTTATTGTACTAAATAAGTAGTTGGAAACTGGCTGTAAATATAGAAGTAAAATTTTATCAAATTTTTTTTTAATTTATTTTATTGCTTTGTAACAATTTTAACATGTCATGCAATCGTCAATATTATATACAGAAATATTTAAAATGTGTTAAAAATATGTTAAAAATTCTAAAACTAAACAACAAATGGTCATTCACCCCACATTCATATACATTACTACTACATTACTAACATTCATACAGCCACAATCACACTGCCTTCCTGTCCTGCTATTTAATCTTAATCTTCCCAGCGACTCATCATGAACTCATCCACAGAATAGAACGCTTTAGACACCAAGAGGTGTCTAAGTCGAGTTTTGAATTGAGTTTGGTTATTAATTGGAAATCCTTCAGGGAGTTTGTTGATTAGTCTGACACCAACCTGATGTGTCATGTGTTCTGATAGTGCCAATCTGTGTTGCTGTGTTCGGAGGTTGTCCCTGCCTCTAGTGTAGTATTGGTAAACGTTTCTGCCACGAATCAAGGAAGAACGTGATCTGCAGTATAGTATCACCTCATACATATAAAGGCAAGGTAAAGTCAGTAATTTTAACTCCCTAAAAGAATTCCGGCACGACTCTCTGTGGTTCAACTTAGCAATTATTCTAACAGCCTTTTTTTGAAGTTTAAAAACTCTTTTAATTTTGCTTTTTGCACAACCTACCCAAAGTCTCACTCCGTATTCCAGATGTGAATACACCATGCCATAAAAGGCCATGAGTAAGACACTAGGGGAACAGAACTTTGCAAGATTGCGCAACGCATATATACCTGAAGCAATTTTACCACAAACGTGGTCAATATGATCATCCAAAGTCAGTCCTCTATCAAGGAACATTCCAAGGAATTTTGTGGAATTTACCGCCTCTAAAAGAGTGTCATCCACGAAGACATGGGGTTGAGATTGGAGCTCCTGCTGTCGCAGGCAAAAACTCATTATGTTGGATTTGGCTTTATTTGATTTTAGATTCAGTTCACTGAAATGTAGGATGCAAGAACTCAGCTCTATAAAAGCTGTTATTTCTAATTCTTTGGATGTCTTTCCTTTAATACAGAGAGTCGTATCATCGGCATATTGAATCAGTTCTCCATTCTGGATCACTGTGTTCAATCTGCACACATAGATTAAAAAAAGAAGTGGTCCGAGAATAGATCCCTGGGGGACTTCATGAACCATTCTATTTTTATTTGAAGTTATATTATAGATTTGTACACACTGGTGTCGATCTTTAAGATACGAAGTGAGCCAACTGTGTGGTAAATCTCTAACTCCAGATTTTTCTAAAAGGTGCAGCAGTGTCTCATGGTGCACACAATCAAATGCTTTGGAGAGGTCAAGAAAAATACTAAGCACTTGTTAGTAGTGTCAATCTAGGGGCGCTGGGGCAATATCCGGTTGTCAAAAATTTAAAGATAAGTTGGCCTGCGTCATATTAGAGTGTGACGTGGCTGAGGACGTCACGGGGACGTGAATTGATGACGTCACGATTTAAAGTTCAAGGTCATCCAAAGTAAGTTTTAAAAAAGAGATCTTATACGAATTATTGTTTTCGTTACAATACTATTTTTGTTGTTGATTACAAAAAATTGGTTACTCAAAAACGAATACGATTCGTACAAGATCTGTATTTGTTTTGAAGAACAAAACCTTGTAATCAACAACAAATAGTATTGTAACGAAAACAATAATTCGTACAAGATCTGTGTGTGTGTGTGTGTGGGAAATTTTGTAGTGAGTGAGGGAATTTTTTAGGTTGGCAACACTGGAAACAATAAATACGTAATAATGTTTTTGTAATGTTCAAATTTTGTTTCTCTCTTCTTCTACTACTACTACTTCAGTCCCTCTTCTCATCGATGTTGTTTGTGGTGGTGGTGGTACATATTCCAAGTCTGAACGATAGTTGTTGTTGCTATTCGTTGTTGCAAACACTTCTAATGTCACGGTGTAACCAGTCATCAGGAGATCTTTCAACTCCTCGGTGAATACTTGCAGATCGTGCAGAGTCGATAAATGAACAGTGTTGTAGGTGATGGTTTTTATTCTAAGAGACATGATCACTCTCTTTTCATTCGACGTAAAAGTAAACTGAGCCTTCGAGTTATTTCGTCAATTGCACTCTTGCGTGTTGATTTGTATGTTTTACAATTGCATTCACAATAACTATAACACTTGCATTTAGAACAAGCTAGTCCATCAACTTGATACTCCGGTAGTTTAAAACATTTCAAATCGCAACAATAATTATTTACAGTACGTTCAAAAGTTACAGCTTTCATAGACATGTTTTCATTTCTTCTTATTGTTGTTGTTGTAATAGGAGCTCGATGTACACTGTTCAAGAGGTGGCCGTGAAGTGATATAGGGGTAGCTTGTCTGCTAGGTACTCGGTTTCACCCCCCACCACTACCATTACCACACTATCGACCTCCCCCACCCGTACCATTACCCCCACCACAACCCTATCGGTCTCCCTAACCTTACAATTGAAATGAAGATCCTTCGATCAACACCGTTGTGTTGCAAAACAATCCGTTATTTGACAATAGTAAGATAGTATTCCTAACATAAAAAAAAGCACACTGCAAATTTGCTTATTTTCAGTTGTTAACCTTCCATGTCGGTACATATTTCCAAGTCCAACCAAAAGTCCTTTGTAGTTGTTGCAAATACTTCCAAAATATACAATGTAAACAGTTGACAAAAGATCTCTCAACTCTTTAGCTTCTACTCCGATACTCGTGTTACTTGTAGCTTGTAGATGTAAAGTATTATTATTATTAGGAAAAGATAAAAAAGAATGGTATAAAGAATAAAATTGTTTGAACAACAAAACTACAAAATAAAAAGTATTGTAATAACTAACGCAATTAGCTACTTAATAATAAACATGAGAACAGTAATACTAAAAATAAAAAGGTAATGTAATAACAAACGAATTACCTACTTTGTAAATTTATTAAAGACATAAAAGTTTAGTTCAAATATTTATAATACGCGGTGTGAGCGGTAAACAAATTAAAGTGGATTGTCTCGCTCGAGAAGTATTATTATTAGGAAAAGGCCGCGTTATATGCTAATCAAGGTAATAATTCATTTGCCCGGCGGCCGGACAAGTTCCCCTCTCCCGCACCGGCCGGGTCTGGCAGCGTTGCACTTCTCCTTGAAGATGAATGGGCCGCATGTTAAATTAGAGACTTGACTAACTCATTACGTTTTGACGCGTATTCTATAAAGTTAATTAATATACACAATTAACTTTATTATCTTTTCGTGGAACAATTGATAATAAAGTTCTACACAACATTTCAACAGCTGACTATTACCTGACCATTAATGGATACGTTTGTGCACAGCACCCACGGAAACAAAACAAAACTTAACTCTAGTATATTAATAAGTTTGTTTTGTTTTGTTTTTTTTGTTTTTTTTTCTTTTTTCTGTTTATTACTAATTTTAATTGTCATTCTTTCTTATTCTACTTCAAAGTCAATTCTTCCATTCCTTCTAATTAAAAATAATTTTGTATTTTCAATTCGTGGTGGCAGCGGTACACATGTTGGAAGTTTAACAAGCATGTGCTTGCTACACTCTTTATTTTGTATTAAGAGTGTTCGCTCATTTTCAATAGCCACCACAAGATATCGAAAATCAGTTTTCAATTTTTTAAATTTAATTTCAATTTTGTCTAGCGGTGTTACTAATGATTCTTTAATTATCATTTCTTTCAAGATCACATTCAAAATGTTTTCTCCTCTTTCCTTTTCTTTTGGTTCTCTTTTAAAATACAATGGATTATTGATGTTATTTTGAATCAGTCTTGCCAATGTGTTTGACCTCTTGAAGGTACTCCTCTTCTTGTTGTTCTTTTTCTCCTCCTCTTGCTTTATTTTCAACTTAATTTTCTCCAATTTACTTTCCATATTACAAACAGTCTTCTCCACTGCAAGATGTGAAGTGTGCATTCTAAAGACTTGCCTGTAGAAAGCGTCGTGGTAATGGAAAGTCGTTTAACTGGTACGCTGTAGGCTAATGGAACTCGTTTAATGTTAATGTTGGTTGTCAGTAACACATTACATCCTGGCGGCTCTGCGGGGGTATATATAGGAGCTGTGTTTGTTGCCTCCTTGCGTAGTCCGTATCACATGCGGCTCTAAGGCCGATGGGATACAGCTGCCGCACCCGGTGGGTACTTTGGTAGTTGGATGTGTGGGCCCGACATCCAATTATTGAAATATCGCCAATTCCTTCATTTTCCTCTTTCTATTAGTGCATGCTTAATTTGTAGTAGACTTATTTCTTTTCCTTCTCTGCTTATAGTTGCAGTAGACTTAATTTCTTTTTAACTACCTTCTATTCTGCTTGTACTAATTTTCTTTATTAGTTCGATGTCTGTGACCTACTTACTGGACTTGGAAATATAACGATGCGTATTTGTAGTTAATTGTGCATGTATAGCTTGTTTCCTTCTTTCATTTATCTTATTATACTAGTATTAATTCTTTCTATTGTTTTGATAGCTGTGACCTACTTACAGGACTTAGAATATTCCTCCTTACGCATGTCTGTTGCAGTAGACTTAAAGTTTTCTGTTACCCATCTTATCATGCTTGTACTAATTCTTACTATTGTTTTGGTGGCTGTAACCTACTTACGGGACTTAGAAAATTCCTCTTTGCACATGTTAGTTGCAGTAGACTTGTAGTTTTCTTTCATCTACCTTATCATGCTTGTACTAACTCCTTCTATTGTTTCGGTGGCTGTGACCTACTTAAAGGACTTAGAAAATATCTTGTTTGCTTATACAGAGTTAGCTTTGCGTTAGAATATCAGGAGAAATTTTACTTGGCAGTAGTTGTTTCTATAGTTGCTACATTGAACCTAATACTCACTAGTTACTCATATATTTCTGTTTTAGTAATATTATCGGTTAATGGATTAGCTGCATGTCTTCCGTAATACTTTGCGGTCTGTGACCTAGTTTCTGGACTTAGAGAAATTTAACTTGGCAGTAGTTGTTCTACTAACTTATTCTTACTTTCTTAATACGTACAGCTTCTTTATGTTATAGTTTTAGGAAGCATAAAGGGGAGGGGGTAAGTTCTATTAAAAGCCGATTTAACACGAAGCACACATCACTTCGCTATGGAAGCTGTAGGTGTTAGAACATGGCTTGCTCCTTCTGAGCTAGCTTTGTCTGAAGCTTTTCTAACGATGTTGCAATTTGAATATCATGGTTACAACCTAGATGTTCAAATTGAACTAACTCCACTGAATAATATCGGTATTTACCGACTATACATTCAGTGGAGGTCTCCATCTAAATTAAATGTTTATAGACTGATTGCTAGATCGAGACATCAGTTTGCAGTCAGATCAATTGTAGTAAAACTTGTCTAAATAATTGAACACTGCAGCCTCTAGCGATAATGAAAAACCGTAAAATAACAGGGAACTACATTCCCTGTTATTTTACAACATTATTATCCCGTGACCTTGACCCACTAACCGGACTTGTAATATTTCTGAGGTTTAGTAGAAACAAAGAAGTTTCTTGTTCACAAACTTATTGTTACCTAGTTTCTTCCCACCACTTTAGACCCCGCCCCTTCCTCTATAAAAGAGCGCCTGTCCCAACCACAGCTTGCAGTCCGTATCGAGCAGTCAAGCTAGCTGGTCGGTCGGACAGCCGTTAATAGAATCTTTAGTTAAGAAATGGTACTATTCTTTACTAAATATTCTATCTTTTGCATGGTTTGATGTAGGGATGATTTGTTGTTGTATTATTGCTTATACTTTGCTTGTATTTGCTTGTTCTGTAGTTAGTTGTTTGTGGTTTCAGTACTCGTTTGTTCTGTAGAATTGTGAAGTGTTTTATTTATTATTAATCAACTTTGTACTTTCTTACAGTGAATTAATTTTAAGTCTAACAAAACACTAACTACTAATTTTTGTTTCCATCATTTCTAATCCTCACCTTTTCCCTAAACCTTGGGGCCAAAGCCATGCAAACTGTGCCCCGTTGTCATTGTGTCCATGCAAAGCCGCTGACAACAACTGCCTGTCTTTTCTTTCTTTTACCAAATCCTAATCTTCCAACAAGGGGTCAAAGCCATGCAAACTGTACCCCGTTGTCATTGTGTCCATGCAAAGCCGCTGACAACACCCACCCGTCTTATTTCCTACCCACTTATTATGATGGAACGATAATTAATGTGAAACATTAATAGAAGGCTCTTATTTCGAGTTTTTAGCTCGTTATTTGTAGCTGGCTCATTAATGAATTTTCCAAATTGTCCAATTTGTAAATAAAACCGTGGGGTGTTTATATTGCTAGTTACATTTTAGCCGGGCTATATCACTTGCTGTCCAATGGCAGAGGTGATACATCCCCCGTGCTTTGGTAACTGGATGCGAAAGTAGATTGTCCCTTGAAGACAGAGCGGGGAATAGATCAGTCTGTGGTTCAATGTGAGAATTACTTACTGCTCTATTCCCCGCTTTGGTAATAATGTCGGGTGACCTTGACCCACATTCGGGACTTGTAAACATTTCCACTCCTTGCAAATATAAACTATATTAAACTGTTACCATACTCCTCTTAAACCAATTCCCCCCACTCTTCCTAAACCAATTCCCCCACTCTGATCAACTCGCTTATAAACCCGAGCTGTGCGTTCCTCTAGCCACACTCGACATAGACACACTCTCGTGCAACATCACATCGTTTTCTACATCTTTCTACCTCTTCAAATATGAACAACTCTAAAACAGCTTCTTTAAACGACTACACTTCATTTTTATCAATTGCTTCTATTCTTAATGCACTGCAACCAAACACTTCAACCACTTCTTCAAACACCGCCACAACCTCTTCTTCAAACACCGCCACAACCTCTGGACAGCAGCCTGGACAGCAGCCTGGACAGCAGCCTGGACTGGTCGCTTCTGCTTCTCTGAGTCATCGCTCTTCAATCTTCTCTCCTATTCCCTCACCTGTCTCATCACCTATTCACTTCTCTGTTCCTTCAATATTGTCACCAATAATGTCTCCTACCATGCCCTCTATCCCATCTATCAACTCCCTCAGAAACGAGCCTACTTCCCAGAAATTTAACACACTTAACACCCTCCGAAAAAAATCCTTCCTTCCTATCCCACAATGTTCGTATATTTTTCAAAAAGGCGTTAAGAAAGGTGAGCAGTGTGTTAGATCTTGTCTTTCTGATGAGGTACTTTGCAGTCTTCACCTTAAGTTGAATGACAATAGTGCTAAAACACCTCGTCCTTCTAAACAAACAGCAAAACTAATTCCTACTCGAATAAACAAACTTAGAAAATTTAAAAGATACTTTTTTATTACCGTGATTCAACAGACCCAGGTTGTCTTAAGATGTGAAGGCAAAAAGTATATCTTAAGATTACCCTACGGGATGTTGCATCCAGAAAATCCACAGAAAAACAAACATTACTTAATTCGAGAGAAGAATGGAATTGCTGTTTGGAAAACGCTCTAGCTAAATTCTCTTTTGTAATTGTTATTTTATAAAAAAAAAAAGAAAAAAAAAGTGGGATCATATCACTATGATATGATCCCACCATTTTTTTTACGCTGTACAATGACCTTGACCTAGTTTTAGGACTTAGACAAAAACAGAACTGTACATGAGCTATTGCATGTTATTTAACATTTCTATACTATCACACAACGGTGGTGGGGTTAAATAATAATGGTGGGGGAAAGTTCTATATATATCCCAGACAAGCTTTCATAAAGTGCCATAACAGTGTACGGTGAACTCCTACTTGAACCAATATGAGTAAACCGTGTAGCCATTGTGGTGGATGTAACGATACTGACCGATCAGAGTCTGAAATAGCTAGAAAGCGGAGATTAGCGAGAAATTCTAGAGAGAGGAAACGATTGCAGCAAGTAGGAAAAGCTTTTAAAAATTTAAAAAACCATATACCAATAATCCAAGATGAAGACGAAGTATCGAAACTGAAAATAGTACACCATGCCATAAAATACATAAAGAGTATGGAGGCATTTCTACAGGAAGAACCTGGGATTATTCCTCAGTTGCCAGATGAGACTATCCCATTAATTCTTGAATGTTCAAGTGAATGGTCAATGAATAGTGAATAGACCATTGGTGTTCTTTTGTAAACTTCTTTTTTTATTTTTTTTTTTTTTTTTTATTTTTTTACATTGAAGACAGAGCGGGGAATAGATCAGTCTGTGGTTCAATGTGGGAATCACTTACTGCTCTGTTCCTCGTTTTGGTAATATGTTTAGATGACCTTGACCCACACTCAGGACTTAGAAAACTTTCACATTATGACTTTACTTCTACTATAACAATCTCACTATCCTTACCCCCTCTACTACCCCTACCCCCTCCACTACTCGTAACCCCCCACCATCAGATATATAAGGAGGTACTGCTAGAGCTTCGCATCACTCTGTTCATTACGTTCAATAGAGATACTTCACCTCTATTTATTTTTCTTTACCATGGCTCCAAGAGAGTACATCGATCAAGAAGTGTTGTGTGATTTCATCAAGAATATTTTCGCGGATGAATTAGACATTTTCATAGAGGAAGAACAGGAAGAAGAGGGTGGCTATGAACCAAATGAAGATTCTGAAATGTTTCAATTAGAGACTTTAAGTGATGCCGAGTCTGTGGATTCTGAATTATTAGAACAGCTGTATGCGGAGTATGAGGAAGAACTAGAAAATGGAGTTCATGAATATGATGATGATGATGATGATGACGATGAATATGATGAAGATGATGATGGAATGTATATTGCGGATGGACAACAACAAACAGAAACCCCAA
This sequence comes from Stictocephala bisonia, assembly GCA_035578905.1. Classification (NCBI taxonomy): domain Eukaryota; kingdom Metazoa; phylum Arthropoda; class Insecta; order Hemiptera; family Membracidae; genus Stictocephala; species Stictocephala bisonia. The sequence goes on along the minus strand of JAQJVL010003667.1, from coordinate 20,966 downwards.
CCACCAGCCAACAACAACAAGAACAAACAGAAACCCCAACCACCAGCCAACCAGACCGCATAGCAATTGTTTTATGTCGTAGATGTCTATTTCCATGCAATGCATCTTCTGATGAAGAATCAGAATAAAACAGTTTCATATTAATTTGTAAATGTATCTTTTTTTATTTAGAATACAGAGCGGGGAATAGATCAGTCTGTGGTTCAATGTGGGAATCACTTACTGCTCTATTCCTCGTTTTGGTAATATTTTTAGATGACCTTGACCCGCATCCAGGACTTGGAATATTTGTACTCCTGGTTGATACTTAAACTCTGATGAGGATGGTATCGTGTTGTTTTTATAAAACGAATAAAATAAGCAATAACTGAGAGAGATAGCTGGAGAGGTTTTATTTTTCAACAACAACAACAACAACAAAGCGAGCCTTCAAATGAAGATCTACAAATATCATCCTGTGAAGAGATTGACGAAATTCTAAAAACGCTCACTTCCTAAATGTATATCCAATGTTAGCAATCTACTTTGTCCCGAACACAGAGCGGGGAATAGATCAGTCTGTGGAAAGTAAGACCCACTTACTGCTCTATTCCCCGTTTTGGTAATAATGTAAGATGACCTTGACCTAGTTTCAGGACCACCCCCACCCCTCTGCGAAGGTATAAAAGGGGGGACGCACTACGAGCACCGCCACTTGATGTCCAGCATCGTCATTTGATGTCCGGCTATCGAGAAGAAAGCATTATGAATCGTTGCAACATTTGTGGAGATGTCTTTGAAGACGAGTGGCTTCTAATCGCTCATGTAGAGATCTACCACAACCCAACCAACATCGGGGTAGAAGTAGACGTTGAGGAGTTACAAGAACACAACATGAACCGTTGCAACGTTTGTGGAGCTGAATTTGAAGATGAGTGGCTTTTAGTTGCTCACCAAGAAATTAACCACAACTTGGATAACATCGCAAATGCAGCAGAAGGTGAAGAGATGTCACGACCTAGCGTCATTCAATATGCACCAGCACGAGAACCGAGTATTAACGTCACTTTACAAGCACACGCACTACCAGGTAGAATTGTAACACATTTTAAAATAGACAATGCAAAATTAAAACTTGAAGACTTTGTAAATAACGCAAAACCACTAGTATTAGAAACTTTACAAAATGAATTAAGAAGATTAAATTTTATAAAATTCGGCTTATTATTAGATGGTGTTTTCACTAACATCCAAAATGAAACATCAGTAAGAGGATTTATGACAAAGAACCGTACCATCATGTTTGCATCAGATATTGAAGCAATCGTTAGTGAATGTTTTGAAGAACTTTTAAAAAAATTACAAGAACATGAAGGAAGAGGATCTGGATGGAGTTTGTTGGAAATAACAGGATTAGATGTAAGAGTGCACAAACACGGGTACGGACTGAGGGGAAGTAGCTATATCCCGCTACCCAAGAAGATTGTTAATACTAAATCTTGTGTAAATGTACAAAATGAAAATACCGAATGTTTTAAATATGCGATGCTGGCGAAATATGTAGAGGTTGACACCAAAAGACCTAGTGTAAAATATCAGGAAGTTGAACATAAATACAATTTTGTAGGGATGAGCTATCCTGTTTCCATCAAAGATATATCAAAATTTGAGAAGCGAAATCCATCAGCCTCTGTTAACGTGTTTGGTTTAGATTCTTCAAACAATGTGTACCCCTTGCGTATAACAGCAAATGAGCGTAGGGACCATACAGATTTATTATTAATTACTAAAGGAGATATTTCACACTTTGTATATATTAAACATTTCGAAGCACTAGTTTGTAAACAAACATCACGTTTTAAATGTAAAAAAACAACATGTAAAAGATGCTTCTGCCATGTGAATAAACCATTGGAAAAGGGCGGAGCAACTTGGCTACAAGAACATCAGAGGCTGTGCAGCGGTAGAAGTGAAGTCAGAGTTCATTTACCACCTCGCAGCAGAGCACAGATAAAATTTGAAAAAATCCATCAGCAGTACCGCATTCCAGTTGTTGTGTACGCAGACTTCGAGGCTTCGTTACTTCCACTCGAACATGAAGACGACGAAACGAAAAGAAGCAAGTATCAGCTGCATAAACCAAACAGTTATTGTTTAATGATCAAGTCCACACTTCCTGAAGACCATCTGCGGAAATACGGTTTATCATCAATACCGAAGATCTATCGTGGTGAAGATGCAGCTAAATACTTTGTTGACGATCTGTACGACATAGCTGGCAAAGTAGAAACAATGTACAGAACTGTGAAAGCGATGTATCCCCTGACGCATGTAGAACAACAACAACATGACTCATCAACAACGTGTTATTTGTGTAACAACACCTTTACAAATGATATCGTTAAAGTTCGAGACCATGATCATCTTACAGGAGCTTACAGAGGTGCAGCCTGTAACTCCTGTAACTTGAACTATAAAATTCCAAAATTTATTCCTGTTGTTCTGCATAACCTCAGTGGTTACGATTCGCATTTTATTGTTCCCGAATTAGGAAGAGATGATGGAGCTATAGATGTTCTTGCCACATCAATGGAAAAGTTTATAAGTTTTGCAAAGAAGATTGGTGAGATTAAGCTTCGATTTCTGGACTCCTTTAGATTCATGTCATCCAGCCTTATGAAGTTATCGGAGAACTTGAAGAAAGAAGATCTTGTAGAAACTTGTAAAATTGTGTCTGATGATAAATTGGAGTTGGTGCTTCGTAAAGGAGTCTACCCCTACGACTACATAGACGGACTTCACAGATTCGACGAAACATCACTTCCCACTAAGGATAATTTTAAAAATAAACTAAATGATTTAGAAATTTCAACAGAAGACTACCAGCATGCGCTCCGAGTCTGGAACGAGATGGAAATGAAGACGCTAGGAGAGTACTCAGACTTTTATGTGAAATTAGATGTTACTTTACTTTGTGATGTGATGGAGGAATTCCGAAATACTTGTTTCTTCGCATACGGTCTGGACCCTTTTTATTCTTACACTTCTCCTGGTTTGGCTTGGCAGGCAATGTTGAAAGAAACACAATGCAAACTTCAACTGTTAACAGACATCGACATGGTGCTGATGGTAGAGTCTGGCGTTAGAGGAGGATTGACTCAAAGTGTTAAAAGATATGTAAAACCTAATAACCGTTATCTTCCCGATTATGATGAAGCAATACCATCGAGCTTCTTGGGCTACTTTGATGCCAATAATTTATACGGCTGGGCTATGTCAAACCCGCTACCGTACGACAACTTCAAGTGGGTAAACCCAAATACAATCGGAGATATTACAAAAATTCCTAAACACGGAGATGTTGGATATATTTTAGATTTTGATTATGAATATCCTCAAACTTTACACGACCTACACTATGATCTACCACTATTAGCAAAAACCGAAGTCTCACCAACTGGAAAATTCCCCAAATTAATGATGACTGTAAATGATAAAGAACACTACGTTGCTCACTTTTGGGTTGTCCAACAAGCTATAGAGTTGGGATTGAGAATCACAAAAGTCCATCGAGTTCTACAGTTTAATCAGTCATGCTGGTTAAAACCTTACATCGATTCCAATACCAGACGAAGAGCGCTTGCAACTTCAGAATTTCAAAAAGACTTTTATAAATTAATGAACAATTCGATATTCGGTAAAACATTAGAAAACAAACGAAAACACATGAACGTCAAACTTATTACTAACCCTCAAAAACTACAGAAGCTTGTACAAAAACCAAACTTTGGAACATCTATAATTATTAATGAAAACCTTGTAGCAGTTTCTATGAAAAAGACCAGTGTGAAAATGGATCGTCCGTTATATGTCGGCATGTCGATTTTAGATATTTCCAAAACCCACATGTACGATTTTCACTACAACAAAATGGTCTCTTTTTATGGACGTGAAAATATCGGGATCTGTTACATGGATACGGACGCTTTCATCTATTGGATCAACACCGAAGATATGTACCTGGATCTCCGCACATTCGTTTACAGCAACGAATTTGACTTCTCCAACTATCCGAAGAACCATCCAAACTACGATCAAGACAGGAATAACAAAGTACTTGGAAAATTTAAGGACGAAGGTAAAGGAGTTATACTAGAAGAATTCGTATCACTAATGTCAAAATTGTATGCACTTAAACTGTTAAGAAAAGAGAATATTATTAAAAAAGCTAAAGGTGTGAAGAATTTTTTTTTAAAAATAATGTACACTTTGAACACTACAAGCGTTGTTTATTTGAAGAAGTCGAGTTCACTGCAAAATTCAACTCGATAAGAAGTTTCAACCACCAACTGTACAGTATAACTGAAGTCAAAAAGTCACTATCTTTCAAAGACGACAAGCGACACATCCTTCCAGACAAAATTAACACATTACCATTCGGGCACTACTCTCTTCTTCCAATGTAAGGAGACGGAAGGGAGCACAAGAGTGCAGGAGGTAGCAATAAGAACAAGAAGGTCGGCTACCACTTTTCACAGCGGGGAGGGGCTGTGGAATCCCTTAAAAAAAAAAATATATATTTTTGTTTTATTGGTCAGTTATCAACTATAAATATGAGAGAGAGAGAGATATCATTAACAAAGAGCTGCACGCTCCAGGTAAAAGAACACTATCTGTCAATATATATATATATATATATATATATATATATATATATATATATATATATATATAAGGTGTCTGCTTTAATAGGAAGTGGTTTATAGTGATACAACTACAAAAGCAACAACATCATGGAAGATTTAAAGAAGAAAATTGTAGAAGAACTTCATAAACCTGCGAGAGTACGCTTTCGGAGAAGAAATACTGTTGTAAAAGGGATAAATGACTTGTATCAGGCTGATTTGATTGAAATGAGACCGCATAGTAAAATAATTAAAGGATACAACTATATACTGGTAGTTATTAACTGTTTTACTAAAGTAGCGGATGCAATGCCTCTAAAAGACAAGAGCGGTAAAACTGTAACGGAATCGATGGAGCTAGTCATCAAAAGAGATAAAAATAAAATGAAACATTTACAAACGGACGATAGAAGAGAATACTTTAATACTCGATTTGGAGAACTAATGAAAAAATACCAAATAAACCATTATTCTACAAACTCTGAGACAAAAGCTGCTATTATTGAGAGATTTAATAGAACTTTAAAAGGTATGATGTACAAAATGTTTTCTCTAAGAGGTACTTACGTATGGCACGATGTGTTAGCAGACTTGGTAAATGAATATAACAACAAGTTTCATCGAACTATCGGTATGACGCCTAACCAAGTAAACAGAAACAATGCTAAAACCGTTTTAGACTCTATTCGAAGAAATACAAGAGTTAAAATAGAGAAAAGAAAACCAAGAAGGTATAATGTAAATGACAAAGTTCGAATCAGCAAGTATAAAGGAGTGTTTACTAAAAAATACTTACCCAATTGGACGAATGAAGTTTTCACAGTGTACAAAGTACAACCAAGTGAACCTGAAACGTATATATTAAAGGATAACAAAGGAAACCTACTACAAGGTGCATTTTATGGACATGAACTGATGAAATCGTCTGTAGGCGATGTTTATCTTGTTGAAAAAGTGCTTCAAAGGAAAAAAGACATGGTTAAAGTACGTTGGTTGGGATTTGACAAATCTGAAGATTCTTGGATACCTATAAAAGACATTATCTAATATGAGAACCTTATCATTCCTTCGTTGATAGTTGGACAGAATGGAGATCATTCAACATACGGATAAATTTAATATTAGCAATATTGATGATTTAACAGTTGATAAGACTACAACTGTCAACAATGGTAAACATGGTAGTTTACTACCAAACACAGTTCGTTGCATTGTGAGTGGTCCTTCAAATTGTGGAAAGACTAATATTGTCTTTAATTTAATAACCAATCCGAAAGGGTTACGATTTAATAACCTGTATATTTTTTCAAAGTCCTTACATCAGCCGAAATATCAATTACTGGACAAGGTACTTTCCGATGTGGCAGATGTTAACTTTTATAAATTTAACGCTAGTGATAGCATTATGCAACCAGACAATGCTAAACCGTATTCTGTGTTTATATTTGACGATGTTTCTTGTGAAAATCATGATACTGTTAGAAACTACTTCTCCATGGGAAGACATAATAATATCGACAGTATTTATATAGGACAAACTTATAGCAAAATCCCAAAACAACTCATCAGAGACAATGCGAATGTTTTGATTGTCTTCAAACAAGATGAAACTAACCTAAAACACATATATAACGATCATGTCAACGCAGATATGACATTTGACATGTTTAAACAGCTATGTGCACAAGCTTGGAAGAAAAAGTATGGGTTTTTGGGTATCATGAAAGATCAATCCATAAAAGATGGACGTTACAGAATAGGGTTTGATAAATTCGTTTTGATAAAGTAAATATAGGTATTGTTATACAAGACTTCATGGTGGAAACATGGAAAACCAGGAAAAGCTATTAAAACAAATAAAATCACTTAGTGATTCCATTAGGCGGAAGAGTAGAGCATTGAAGTTGGGTATAAATGAACGCGAACAGTTTTTAGAGACTACGTTCAAACCTATCGTTGCACCTTTGAAACAATTGGTGAAAAGCTTAGAAAACCCAGCTAATAACTTGGAAGGAGACGTTCTTTTACCCATTTCAAAATATGAAAAAACCGAAAGAAATGAAGAATCAGAAGAAACCGAAAAAAGTGAAGATTCCGAAGAAAGTGAAGATTTGGAGGAAACAGAAAAAAGTGAAGAAGAAGCTAGTGATGAGTTAAGGGACAAAGAGAGGTTGGATGACAGTGAAGAATATGAAGAGGTTGAAAATACCGTACCATCTAACTTGAGCAAATTGGGCACTGACATTACGTATAAAGGGGCACTTGGAAGACAATACTTGTTGAAAATGTTACATTCCTCACAGCCGAACCGTAAATATCACACGTACGGAGCTAGATTAGGAAATGATGGTGAAGGAATACTGATTGGTGATAGTAAACTTGATGTTGATGTAGACAATAATGTAATAATTGGTGATGCTAAATACAAAGGCACAAAAGGTTTGTTTGAGCTCATTTTTAAAAATAATCCTGGTAGATATACTAAAAGAGATATGATATTGTTTAAGAAGATATTAGAAAAAACAAACGCTCACAGAAAGGGATATTCCAAAGATTCACCTGTATATAGAAATCAATCAGTGAAATATACAAATATCATATCAAGTTTGTTCCCACCACATTCATTACAAAGAGCACGTGAGAAAAGAGCGTTATCTTCTGCGGAACTTAATCTTTTACACAAAACCAAAAAGAGGAAAACAAATGATCCGACGTCTACAGGAAAGGGATTATTAAAAAGTCTATACAAGACTAATATAATTTATTACAACGATATCAATAAGTTGGTGGATCGAATGAGATTGTTATACGAAGCAATGCAAGCAGGACATACTGGTTTAGACAATGAATGGATCGCTTTGGTTGACGAACTACGAAATAGAGGACTAATCGTGTATTAACATATATAAGTGTTATAGCAGCAAAATATATTGGTTTAGTTGAATCATGAGTGTGGACAAGTTCGGACGTTATTCCGTCATTGGTGAAAATCCAATTGTTTATAATAAAAACTACGGTTTGTCCGTTACAGCAGAAGGTGATTACAATGTAGGCAATAAACGTTTGAAATTTGTTAAAGATCCTCGAGATAATAACGATGCCGTAACACATTAAAACACATTAAATTCAGAAACATCAACAAGTTTGAGAATTGACGGAGACGGTGTATATAACGTGAAAAAGCGTAGAATTATTAATGTTGCTGATCCTCAACTTAAACAAGATTGCGTCACAAAAGGGTATGCAGACTCGCTGGTATCACCTAGCTTGAAAATCGAAGGAAATGCATACAATGCTAAAGGTAAACAGATTCAAAATGTTCAAGATCCACTATTACCCTCAGATGCAGTTACAATGCGATATGTGACTAAAAGTACTCCTACCCAAACTGATGATCACTGGGGTTTTGCAGAATAAAGGTTAAGCAATATAAAAGATCCAATTTATCCTAAGGAAGCAGTAAATTTAGAAACTCTGAAAAGAATGTTGAATTGTAGATTCAATGAGTGGACTAAATCTTATGATAAGAAATTAGAAAGGTTGGGTGCCGCCTTATTTCATTATATACACAGGGCTGCAGGTAGAGCTGCGGAACCACAAGTCGATGGTAGAACTTATTTGGATTGGCCGAGTATACATCAATCGAGTGATACAACACAAAACGTGGAAGAATAAACTACCAATTTAAATACAGATAAGCAAGACGATTGTTTCATTAAAGATTACTCATTTAAAGGGTGTACATGATTGTAAAGGTTTCCGATATAAATAGACAATGATGAAAAAACAGCGGGTCAGTCGCACTACAGAATTCATAAGAAGAGGAGGAGGAATTGTATCAACAGCAGTTTCAGCTTTTTCTAATCCTGTTGGAGCTATAGTGAACAAAGCGATTGATTTGCTACCTGTTGAGTTGCATTTCCCCGGAGGTTACCAATACTATGGACCTGGAACAAAACTACAGCAACGTCTTGCAAGAGGAGATCCAGGAATAAATAAACTTGACAAGGCTTGCAAAGAACACGATATCGCATATTCAAAATATAGTGATACCCGCAATAGATCTATAGCGGATAGAGCGTTAGCTGAAAAAGCCTGGCAAAGAGTAAAGTCAAGTAACGCGAGTGTTGGTGAAAGAGCAGCAGCCTTAGCAGTAACATCAGCCATGAAGGTGAAAACAACATTTGGAGGTGGTAAGAGGAAGAAAAGAAGTAGAACGAGGAAAACAACAAAGAAACATGGAGGAAGTATAAGAAGAAAACGTCGATCAACCAAAAAACAAAGGAAAAAACAAGCCTACAGTATGGTCTATGATAAAAAAAAGGGAGGAGGACTATACCTAAAACCTTACCGTGTGTATTGAATAAGAAAAAACAATTAATAATCCCGAATAAAGAATTGACAAATGAAGAACTGCTTCAATATGCTTCCTGTTTAAAAATACCCTTCTTTAGAGGAGTTTTCATGAAAGACGCTTTACCTAAGAAGATTTGGAGGAACGAGACTGGAATTGTAAATCTAGATAACACAGCAGGATCGGGCATTAATTGGATATGTTATAAAAAACTGGGGGAAAATATTTACTACTTTGATAGTTTTGGAAATCTACAACCACCGAAAGAGCTTCAGTACTACTTTCGCACGTCTGAGAATGTTTTTTATAATTATACTAGAGAGCAACCTGAAGAGACATCAATATGTGGACATTTATGTTTAAACTTTTTAGCTACAAGTGTTAGTCAACTGTAAGATGTCATCGTATACAGTGTCGCTGGTCGGAAATTCATCAACTTAAAAAACTACCCTTTTTCCAGCTCTTCGTTTGCAACAGGGAGTACTATAGGTAGCGGCTTTGTTAGATTTAACAACGTACAACTCTATTCCCAACATCAGTGAAGGTGTTAACAACAAGATACATTACTACAAGACTAAAGATAAAGATGGAAAATATTCAAAACTGGAAGTGATTAGTTTACCAACAGGCTCATACGAGATAGACAATATCAACAAAGTTCTACAAAACTATATGGGAGAGGATAATATACAAATAGTATGAAACAACAATACTATGAAAGCTGAAGTTACTTCGAAATATTACATTGATTTTACTAAACAACATTCGATTGGAAAACTGTTGGGTTTCTCTAGTGAAAAACAAGATAATATATTAGAACCTAATAAGACGTATACAGGGGATAGCACAGTGACTATACTCAAAGTTAATTCAATAGATGTAATGTGTAATATTATACAAGGATCCTATAGAAACGGTGAAAATAATCATATATTACACACTTTTTACCCTTCAGTCGCACCGGGATATAAAATAGTTGAAAAACCACAAAACTTAGTGTACCTCCCGTTAAACACCAGTTTCATTTCAGACGTTGTAGTGAACATACTAGATCAAGACGGAGACCATATTGACTTCAGAGGTGAAGATATCACTGTGCGAATCCATATAAAATCGTCTGCCTAAAAAATGGGGCTATCATTTGAAAGGAAAGGGTCGACTAGTAAACAGGTCAGTACCTCCTCGGCAGCAGAAGAATTAACAAGTGAAAACATTCGTTTTCTTGAAGACATTGGATTAAAACTTGTGAAAAAACACAACAATGGATATAGCGGATATAACGCAAGGTCCGACATTCGACGAGACCATATGGGAAAAGGAGTATCACACGCACAACCCTTACGCTTCGTCAAAATTGAACAATAACGATGAAATCAGAATTCCTATACAACAACAAGATATTTATACTCTTCCGTGTGAAAGTTATTTATATATCGAAGGAAGAGTAACAAAACGAGATGGTACCGTTGGATCAACTGTTCCGTTCATAAACAATCCCATGGCGTATTTGTTTGACGAAATCAGATATCAAATATCAGTGGTTACAGTGGATTCAACAAAAAAGGTTGGCATTTCTAGTACATTGAAAGGTTTAGCATCTATAACACCGAATGAGAACAATCTGTTGAGTGTCGCAGGATGGATCGCACCTGAAAAAGACACGTTAACTCCTGACTCATCGGGAAACTTTGATTTTTATGTACCTTTGAAATTATTACTGGGATTTGCTGAAGATTACAGAAGAATAATAATAAATGTAAATCAAGAATTGGTTCTATTGAGAACGTCTAACGATAAAGATTGTATCAAAGCAGCGGCAGGAACAACTGATGCCAATATGGAATGGAAACTAACATTGGACAAGATTGTTTGGAGAGTGCCACATGTACGGCTAAATGATGAACACAGAATTACACTGTTGAAAAAGTTAAAATCGGATCGAGATATAGTAATGCCGTTTAGAAGTTGGGAGTTTCATGAATATCCTGTTTTACCATCAACTCAACGACACACATGGAGTGTAAAGACTTCTACACACTTGGAAAAGGCGAGATACGTGATATTCGGATTGCAAACCAAGAGAAGAAATGTACTTACCGCAAACGCTGGTGAGTTTGATCATTGCAAAATAACAAATTGTAAAGTGTACCTGAATTCGCAGTTTTATCCTTATGACAACATTAATATATCCTTTGAAAAGAAGAGATACAGTGTGTTGTACGATATGTACGCTAGATTTCAAAGTTCCTACTACGGTAGAACAAACATGTCTCTGCTAAGTCCTCAAGAGTTTGTTAGTAAGGCACCGATTGTAATAATTGATTGTTCAAAACAAAATGAATCTGTGAAATCGTCAAATGTTGATATAAAGATAGAAATGGAATTTCAGTAAAATATACCTGACGATACTTCTGCGTATTGTTTAATTTTACATGATAAAATTGTAACATACACACCGCTGTCAGGTATTGTAAAAACAGTTTTGTAGAAAACTTTACCCCCACCACAACATCCGAGTTAAATAGCGGAGCATTGAGACCGGCCTTCATTCGTTTTTGTGACACCGCTTGGGTAACATCGCATATACACAATGAGTTCTCTAGCACAGGACAATTCGGAATTAACTCCGTTACTGAAGGAGGAAAATAAGACCGTAGAAGCAAAATTTATTAAGGAAATAGACGAGTTTTTAAAGTTTGAGAAAAAAGAAGACAACAAACAAGAAGACAATAGAAAAGAAGAGGAAGAAGAACCAGCCAAAGTCGGCATTAAAAGAAAAAGGAAGTTTGAGGAAAACATTGCAACAGAAATACTAACTGAAGTTTTTCTAAGGATCTTTTACCTGATATCATCATGTTTAAGTAAGAGTATTTCTATTGGACTGAAGAAATCATTAGATTATTCACCTACGGTGATACTGAACCACGGTCCAAGACTGGTACTGTTCTCTACTAGTGCGTGGGAATCTCTCTTAAAACATTTACATCTAATAGAATGCTACCTCAACAACAGTATGTGTGGAAGGAAAACAAACATTCGACTTTCTGATTGTGACAACGAGATCGATGTAGTTAAACATCGTGCGCAAGTACAAGTACGCATTAGGGACTTGACTCGACATGATAATAAAGTTATACTGACACGTGAAGAATTCCACATCTTCAAATGTGCATCGTCACCCGTTACCAGATACATGAAACAGTTGGTATTTTCTAGCTCTATCATAAAGGATTACCTGGTGGACACGTTGGAAAAGCAACCGGATAGCACCATACTCTACGGACCTATGGATACGTCTGTTTTTAATAGAATACCTCATGAAGTTGAAATGTGGCGACAATTGAGAGACTTTAAAAACACCGTAGAAGCAACAGAAGAAGAAGAAGAAGAAGAAGTTGGAGAAGTAGAAAACATTGAACCTGCAAAAGATCAACAAGGTTAATGAGTTAAAATAATAAAATAATAACTTTGAAAAAATACAAAAAAAAAAAAAAATTATGTGAAAGTGTGGTAGGCCTACCGGGGATGGTGCCCACGTTAAATATACACCAACGCGCCTGTAACTGTACGGCCTGGTATTTAAGAATACCTACCGTGGTGTGGAAAACAGTTGATGCAAGACCTCCGACATGGATGGATTAGATATAATCACAAGACCTTGTGTTATAGAATTTCAAGCGTTTCGTGGAAACAATGATAAGTTTATTATCAAAGAATTAATAATTATAGACTTGCACACATTTGTTGTTTACCCATTTATGTTTGAACCTCCGTTCTCCTGGAACAAACTAAATTCAAAAGCAAAAAGAACAAACGCATGGATGACAAAATATTTCCATCACATACAGTGGTATGAAGGCTATATAGCTTACACTAATCTACACAGTATCATGTTTCAGTTTTGTAAACAATATAATGTTATTTACACAAGAGGATTAGAAAAGAGAAACTGGATACAACGATACACGTACGGAAAAGTCTACGATATATATGTAGACAGGGACTTTACAAATCAACAAGGTCATATTTGTGTAAATACTAACAATCCTAAACATGGACTATCAGAGTGTGCTATACGCAACGCGTACCGTTTAGCGAGTTACTTGAAGGCTGGAAAGATATGTGATGGTATCGGTGGTGGGGGTACCGGAGGGTATAAATGTCCGGTAGTGGTTCGTCCGCAGCACCACTGTTATGACAGACTCCGAGGAGGCAACATATCAGAACACAGCAGCGACTAAAAAGATGACAACACCACCGCAGAAGCAGTCTCTTCAAGCACTAGTTGAAATATTCAACACACAATCGAAATCCAACGTTCTATTTACAAAGAAATGTTCAGAGCTAAAAGAAAACCGACACTACATAGTACACAACCTAAGGAAGATGGAAACAACACACGGAGAAGCGGTTTTGTTTTCACTCAGCGAAGCCCCCTTCACACAAGGTGATGAAGCAAAATTTCAAGTGTTTCTACCGAAACGATTTGTTCGTCTACTGATGAATGTGGATTTGCGGAACATTCAACCTGGATCCTTGTATCTGGTGTCCCACGGATCAAGTGGAAACAACTCTACAGAACCCACTCTGCACGTCTCGCACGAATGATGGATTTTGTAAAATCAATTTGTTTGTATTGTAGTTATTCTAGTCAATTGTAAATAGTTGTTGTAAATAGTTGTTGTAAATAAGAAAAAAAAAAAAAATTAAACCAACACGGCAGTATATGAAATAAGATACTGCCGTGTTGGTTTTTTTAAAAACCAATTTCGGTGACCTTGACCTACATTTCGGACTTGTAAAATTTTTGCTGTTTGAGTTTTTAGAACTGAACACGGAGTTTAACTTCTTTTTATTGTTTACCCCCACCACAAATTCATTTTATTTAACTTTGTTGTTCTTGTGTGTTTTAAGTCAGTATCATCTCGTCAGGCTCAGCGTGAACATGAACACAGACTTATTGATGGTCTTGACCGAGTTGAAACGTGCTAATCCGACATGGAGTTGTCATGACTACAAGTACAAACTTAAATTGATGGAGCACATAGCGCTATCTGTAGAGAAGAGGAAACAGCAGTTGAAGTGTTCATAGAAATTACCTCTACGGTTTGGTAAGCATTTCATAGAATGCTTTATCAAATTTGAAGAAAGAACATTTACCCGCTTGTTAGAAAACATTGGACCTGCAGATTGCGGTGAAGATTTATACAACACTCTGATGATGAAGATAAAAGGCGAACCCGTTTCTGAATAGAAGGAGGACAAAGTTGAGTGGTGGGGGTAAAGTAGTGGGGGTAAAGTAGTAGTGGTGGGGGAGAAACCGAGTCCCTAGCGGACGTGCTGGCGCTACATCACTTCGCATCCAGCTGTCGAACAGTGCACCTCTCGCTCCTATTACAACAACAACAAGAAGAAATAAATGGACTCTCCAGTACAAGATGATACAGTTTCTTCATCAACACACTATAGCACAAATAACATTTCTCATGTACCAGTTATAGATGAACGGGAAATTCAAGTACAAGAGGTGAGTAGCACTACATCTTCAGATATTGAAGCAATTTTGCTATCACTAATTGGAGATTAAGAAAACAATGAAGTGTTTGCAACAACGAATAGCAACAACAACTATCGTTCAGACTTGGAATATGTACCACCATCACCACAAACAACATCAATGAGAAGAGGGACTGAAGTAGTAGTAGTAGAAGAAGAGAGAAACAAAATTTGAACATTACAAAAACATTATTACGTATTTATTGTTTCCAGTGTTGCCAACCTAAAAAATTCCCTCACGAAAACTCCCTCACTACAAAATTTCCCACACACACACACACACACAGATCTTGTACGAATTATTGTTTTCGTTACAATACTATTTTTGTTGTTGATTACAAAGTTTTGTTCTTCAAAACAAATACAGATCTTGTACGAATCGTATTCGTTTTTGAGTAACCAATTTTTTGTAATCAACAACAAAAATAGTATTGTAACGAAAACAATAATTCGTACAAGATCTCTTTTTTAAAACTTACTTTGGATGACCTTGAACTTTAAATCGTGACGTCATCAATTCACGTTCCCGTGACGTCCTCAGCCACGTCACACTCTAATATGACGCAGGCCAACTTATCTTTAAATTTTTGACAACCGGATATTGCCCCATCGGCCCTAGGTTGACACTACTCTTGTTCTTTACTCTCGAAGCCATCGACAACGGTGTCCAAAAGTTTATTGATTGCATCAATTGTGGATCTTTCCTTTCTGAATCCAAATTGTTCTGGATTCAATAAATTGTGACTATCTATGAAGCTTGAAAGTCTATCATAGAAGATCCTTTCGTAGATCTTACTAAAGACAGGAAGAATTGAAATAGGACGATAATTGCTCGCGAGTGAAGGGTAATCTTTTTTGTGAATTGGAACAACTTTTGCAGTCTTCAAAAGTGACGGAAAACGTCCTGTTTCAAATGAAAAATGTATTACTTTTGTGAGTGGCTTCAGTAAGTGCTGAAAGCACCGCTTTAAAAGCCACACAGATAAGCCATCGGCGTCACAGGTTTTTTTTGGGCGCAGCCTCTGAATGGCACTAGGCACCTCCTTCTCACATACAGGGGTCAAGGCCATGGATGCAACTGGCTCTGCAATATAATTTATGAATTGGGGTTTATTAAACATTGGGTCCGGTGAAGCTACAGAGGAAAAAAATCTGTTAAATTCATTTGCAACAGTTAGTTTATCTTGAACTATATCTTCCCAATTTTTATTTCAATTGGTTTGGATTTATTGAAAAATTTTGATTGTTGTGCTGGCGAGTTGATGATTTTCCAAGCGGTTTTTGAAAAATTCTTGCAATTGCTCAAGATTTTATTGGTGTCATAGGCTTTAGCAGCTTGTATGACTTTTCTATAAATTTGTCTATATCTTCTGAAAAAGGTTTTGAAATTTTCGTTTTGGGTTGTTACGAATATTTTGTGAAAGAATTTGAGTTTTTCCTGTGAGATAAGAATTCCCTTGGTTATCCAAGAACAAGTTTTCGGGTGTTTAATTGTTTAGTATTCTTGAAAGGGCAGGCTATGTCTACGTAATATAAAAATCCATTGTGAAAAGCATGATACATGTCATCAACATTATCATAGCTATTCAAATAGTGCCATGTCTCTCGTTTTAACAGATTATTGAGTAGACTGGCGTTTTGGGAATTAATATTCCTGGCAATATTGACTGATGAAGAATGAGCTTCCAAATTGCATCCACGAACCACAACCCCGAGTGCATAGTGATCAGATATGGCAGTGTTCAGAACAGAGACTGTCGCATGAGGTATGTTAGTAATTACGTTATCGATGGCAGTACTCGACATAGCAGTCACTCGTGTAGGTGAAATCACGGACCAATTTAAATTGAAAGTACTTAAGATATCGCGAAGTCGCTGGGTGAGGGGGCAGGTGGGTTCCATTACATTAATGTTGAGATTTCCGAGTAACAAAAACTTAACTGATTTTGAAAATAATATATTTAATAGGAACTCTAACTTGACAAAGAAAGAGTGGCTACAGCCATTAGGTGATCTGTATAAGCCGATTATACATACTTTTCCTAAGGAATTTGATAAAACTTTAACACCATTAACTTCAAAGTCAAAATCTGAACTATTGTAAATTTTAAATGGCTCAAATTTTAATGGTTGCTTAACAAAGAGTGCCACACCTCCCCCCTTATTGTTTTTTCGACAAAAATAACTGGCCAATTGAAATTTCGGAATTTGGAAATGATTTATAGTTTCAGGCCTGAAACCATGTTCAGAGACTACAAATACATCTGGTCCCAGCTCGTCACAAATAAGCGAAAGCTCGTCTATTTTATTAGTGGCAATTTGAGCGTTTTGGTGAACCAGTTTCATTGATCCCGGAAAAAAATGTAATTTTGAATCGTTGAAAACAAAATTTATTTTCGTGATTTTGTATTTTGATATATCTTCTACCATAGCAGAACAGGAAGGTGAATTTACTTTATTACATAGCAATTTTCGATACCCATGTTTTTTGGAACTGGAAAGCGTCTCATGTCATTGGCATCACTTTGACTAGGGGCTCCAATCACAGCGTGAGCGTAGGAGTCATGATGATGGCACAGAGTAGCTATCTCAGGCGTACTGGCAGGTTTCCCACTAGCAATAGAGGATGACTGCAAGGCAACGTGACAAGGTGTGGTAGCTCGAGATGCTCCTCCTTTGGCTGGGATTTGGCTCTGGTGACTCAGATGTGGAGCGTCGGACGTTGTAAGGATCTTCACAATCATTCCCGCTATCAGACGTTTGCCACGCATAGACAAGTGTTGCCCGTGTCTAGTGAAGAAGTTTCGATTAATACCATC
Organism: Stictocephala bisonia; assembly: GCA_035578905.1. NCBI lineage: Eukaryota > Metazoa > Arthropoda > Insecta > Hemiptera > Membracidae > Stictocephala > Stictocephala bisonia. Next base: position 3,573 of record JAQJVL010003667.1, on the reverse strand, counting down.
CATCCTCAGCAATTCAATGCCATGACGACGAGCCAGCTGTTCTATGAAGGCATTTACACGAGATGTGTCGTAATGGATGCGATGGTCTGGGTGCAGATCGTACCTGTGTGGCAGTGTAGCAATGATGATCTCGGTGCCATCTGGTCTATCGTTGATGTAGTGCTCCAAACTGTGATATATGTCACGAGGATCACCCGCCGCTATGTCGTTGGTCCCGGCGAGCAGCACTTCGCAGTTGTTGGTTGAGCTCCAGGGGTCTCGATGCACGACGTTTTTCAGTCGGGCTCCAGGCTTACAGATGCCGTACACAGCTGTATTAGTTGTTCGTTCCCTCACAAGTTCTGCGATATGTCGACTATGGCTATCACCTCTAATTGTGATTGATTTTGTTTTTAAGGATATATATCTTGGTCTCTTTTTGGGTTTTTTGTTGTTATTGTTATTCTTTAATAAGTTTGTATTATAATTTCTATGTTTATTGATTATTGTTGTTTCCTGAACTGATTGTACTTTGTTTTTAATTGATGTAGCTGTATGTGTTTCAGATGAAGTTGTAGGTTTACCAATCTTGTTATTTTTGTTTTTTGTTTTATTTTTAACGGTAAACCATGGTTGTTCAGCGCTCTGACCACATTTAAAATTGTTTAACTCTGTATGCAGATACTGATTTTCCACTTCAAGAACTTGTATGGTAGTTTTGAGGCTTTGTATGAGCTCTCTGTCTTCCTCCCGATGTGTGAGTGCGTTAAATTGTAAGGGAAAATCACACTGCACACTAGAACTCACAAAAGTGCGTTCAGGTGTCAGTAGTGTCCAAATGGGGCCGCTGCCCCAATCGATAAAAGTGATTTACGACTTCCGGTGAGCTGTCAAAGTTAAAGGGAAAAGAGGAGCTGAGTGACGTCAGCTTGTGACGTCAGCTGATGACGGGGACAGTCACGTCATGGGGTTATGTAGGTCAAGGTCATTCAAAAGAAATTTTAAAAAAGATCTTGCACGAGTTCCATTCAATTGTAGTATTCATTCGATCGTTTTTGAGTCGATTGGTAATAATCGAACAGAAAGAACCGAATGACTACCATCGAAGGAAACTCGTGCAAGATTCCTGTTAATATTGTTTTATTATGACTGTTACAAAGTCTTACAAATAGTGAGATAATACTAGTTTTCTTTTTAACATATTACACAGGTATTTACAATCACAAAACTGGTTCTCTTTCACTTGTCGCTTCTCCTTGTCGGTGCGTATTCCAAGTCAACGGTAGTTGTGGCGTCTGTAGTTGTTGCAAACACCTCCAAAGTTATAGTGTATCCAGTCGATAACAGATCCTCTAACTCTTTATTAAAAACATGGAGATCTTGCGAGATCGACAAATGAATTGTGTTATAAATAATTTCCTTAACTCTAAGAGACATGATAAACAGCTATCTCAAAACCTAGTCAAAACCTAACAATGAGTCCAAAATTGCTTCAAGATCACAAGATGTATTGCTGCTCTTCTCTTGTACTTGAAATGGATTTGAATTCGGAACATCAGAAGTCAATACAGTTTCAACTTTGCGAACACTAGTTGTCGACGTAGAAACTGTACTATCTTGCAGAGGAGAATCCATGTGTACCGGTCGAGAGGTACACGTAAACTGAGTTAGCGCTAGCATGCATATTAGGTACCTGGATCCCCTCCCCACCACTCTCTAAGCCCCGCCTCAATACCCCTAACGCTGAGTTATTACAAGCCTGTATGAGAACCAAGAATTTCGTGTCACTGTGCACATAGGCGACGCACTGGTAAGACCATGCTAAAACACAGAGTTGATCGTAAAACTTATTTTGCAAGATGTGAATAATACATTCTAACCTGCGTACTGGACTTAGAAAATTCCCTGCTTCATATTTAAAGTTAGTTGTGTATGTATATTTGTAATAAACACATTTTTTGTCTTTTTAGAACCTGCATTCAAAGTGTAAATCAAGGACTTAGGAAATTCCTCGTTGCTTAGTAAAATGTAGTTTGCAAGATGTGAATAATACATTCTAACCTACATACCGGACTTAGAAAATTCCGTCAAGGACGATATCGTATAAGATTATCCTTATGGAGATGTTCATGCACAGTAGACATTGAAAGTACGACGTGTCTACCGCCACATGAACTAACTCTATAAGTAATAATGTTTTGTTTGTTTGTTTTTGTTTTTTTTTTAATTTTTTTATTTATTTATTTATTTTATCATCTATTCATATTTAATTCCATCACCTGTTCTTATGAAATAAATCTTTTTGTTTGCAATTGTCTCAGGTAGCTTTGGCACACATGCTGGTAATCTAACCAGCATGTGTGCTTGCTTCTCCTCGTTAAACAACAACACCTTGTGACCTTCTTCATAGGCCACAAGGTGATATCTTTTCTCCTTCTTTATTCTTTTAAATTTTGTTTGTTCAAGGTCCAGTGGTTGAACCAATTTTCTCTGCTCTCCCAGTTCACGAAATATAATGTTAAATGTGTTCAAATTGTCGTTTTTAGTTTTAAAAACAGGATTATGTTTAATGGAATTAGATAATTTAAATATTCTAACCACTGTTGTCTTCTTTCTTCTTTCTTCCTTTAAACTCTTCTTGACCCTCTCTAATGACTCGTTCAATGAGGCGATACTCGAACTGTTGCTCTCCATTAGTACAGACGAAGTGAGCCATCGGCGGACTCGGCAAAACACCCCACCACCACCGTGGCAGGTGCAGGATGTAAAAATGTTTAATTAATATCTTGTCGTGCATACAACACCTGTTGTCTTGAGGCTGGACTGTCTGGAGGTCAGCGCGGTAAAAACTTGTTTCGAGGCCGGACTGTCCGAATGTCAGTTCTGACTTGGTAGGATGTTAGTCGGAAGGACACGGGAAGTGAAAACGGAAGTGCCTTCTCGCAGCCAGTATCGCTTCGGTCCAAAGGCCGATGGGATACAGCTGCCGCTTCTTGTGGGATATTTTATTAATTAGGTGTTCGGGCCCAACATCTAATTAATGGAATACCTCTAACTCTTCCTTCCTTCTTTCCTATTGTGTTAGTGCATGCATATTTAGTGCTTTTTTATTGGACCTTCTACTGTGCTTTTACTAATTCTCTTTATTATTTTGTATTGGTGGCTGTGACCTACTTACAGGACTTAGAGCATTTCGTATCGCTTATGTAGAGTTAGCTATTTGTGCATGCTAGTTGCAGTAGGCTTATAGTTTCTTTTTATTGTTGTGGTGACCCTTGACCTACTTGTCGGACTTAGAATATTCCCCACTGCTTATGTAGAGTTAGTTGCTGTACTCATAGACGATCCCTTTTTCTATGTTATTAGAGTGACCTTGACCCACTAACACGAGTTAGATTCTTCTATCAGTTTGGTACCCTTGACCTACATTACAGGACTTAGAGAATCTCTCTAACAGCACACAACAATGACCCACTTACCGGACTTAGAGTGAGAATAATATTCTACCTATGCGTTCATTTAAACTTTTATATAACACCTAACGATTTTGAAGTGGTGAGGATAGGCTATAAAGAACCCTAAGTGAAAAACCCT